>JAQZBX010037259.1:0-23862 GCA_029593785.1 Cabassous unicinctus | reverse complement strand
CATTTTTTTGGTCTGAGACTGATGCACATGGGAATAGTTATATTCACTTAAGAAAATAAAATTCAAATGCTTTTCTCGGCCAAGGAGGCTCTCCAAAAGGCATTTTGCAATGCATTAAATCTGTCATTCATTTTAGACAAGGTGTTCATCTGGCAACAGTTGCAACTTGTTTTTTTCATTTTCTCTCCTAGAAGGAAATGAATTCCATAGCAAGGTTTTTTGTTTCTCTCCTTTTCCCCATTTCACATTTCAAATTAAAAATAATGGAAAAAGTTATTTAAATAAGGTGGACACTCCATTTGAAGTTTGCTCATCTAGGCTGACACTCAGCTGTTCTCCACTACATAGATGTCTCATCACTGCAGCCATTTCAGGAACAAGCAGCACTGGGAGTCTCCACACCACCAGACGGAATCCCCTTGCAGTGAAATATGGCATCTCTCTGTATTGCCTTCCATTCTTGGCTTTGTGTAATACCCAATTTCTTTTAAACTCATAACCAAAGATAAGCTATCCTGTCAGTTCTTTTGTGAGAGTGTCTGTAAGCACTTTATTTGCCACTGTTTGACACTTCCTCGTGTACTTTCTCAAAAGAAATCACCACATGATTTCAAGATGGCTGCACTTTCAGATCCTAATCCAAGTTTTAGCTCCTCAAAGTTACAAGAGTATAATATATTTGTCTGCCATTTTTATGCTCTCAAGTAGGATCGCTAGGATGTCAAATCCTCATACTGTGTTAGGCAGTATGTTAGGAACATTAATTCTTCATAGCAAGCCGGTAATGTGGGTCTGTTGTTATTTTTAGATGAGGGAATTGAGACTCATAGAAGTTAAAGTGACCTGCCCAAGGTCACACAGCTAGTAAGTGGTAGAGCCTAGGTTCAAGTTCTGCCTTCCAATTCAATAGTGACCATCTGAAAAGGGCTGTAAAGGGTGATTAGAAGTGTGGCAGGAGTGTGGAGAGGGAAAAGACATTTTTGTGGAGAGGGGATAGATAGCATGTGCAAAGGCAGGTTAGACAGTACAAGAATGATGTGTTGGGGGAGGCAGAGACAAGGCTGAGGAGGCAGGCTGGGGCCAGATCAGGAAGGGTCATGCTCAAGTGCAGGCTATAGGGAGCCATCGAGTTAACGGTGATCCTAGATTAGTTCTGCAAGTTTATGGCCTCACGTTGCATTGGGGAAAAGTTTATATGGACATCTGTTGGAGGTGCACTTCCAGATACATAAGTTAAGGAGAATTGCAGCTTTTTCCCAGCATGCCCATTTGCCAACTCAGGCAAAAGGCAAGATTTGTGAATGTCAGACTTGCCTAAGGGAGAAACCACTTTCAATGACCGAAGGCCAAAATCAAGGGAAACTTTCTTAAATAGGTTGTTTAAAAAGTTACTTTAATTGCCATTGTAGCCCCAAGAATGAGTTGGTATCAGCATTGACTTATAAAGTGACATGTTAGATTTCACTATTTTCTCCCAAATTTTACAATGAAAAAATAAGATGGAGCCTTTACTAAACATTGCACAATTGGAAGCAAATATCGCACATATTTGAGATATATTAACTCTTCCACTTGGGGAAACAATTTTCTGCATGAAAAGTTTTATTTATATCAGATAGGTTGATACCTCAAAGAAAAAAGTACATTTTCACCCTTTGGAAAAATCGGACCAGACTGTAGAGCTATGAAAAACATCTTCGTAATCATGAATCTGACTGCATGCAACTTGAGAGAGCAAAAATCCTCAAGAGTCAAGTATTTTCTCCATTCCGTGCTTTTTAGTGTATTGAAATCTATAAACTTGATGATAACATTTATAGTTTTCTTATTTCACAGTGAGGAGTAGAGCAGGAGGTAAGGGGTGAAGGTACTTGTGCAATGAAATCCCTACACATACTGCATTGCAAACCACCACATAAGGTGTGCCTGAAGGAATGTGGTTTAAAAAAGCCTCTACTGCTCACTAGCTAGCTCATAAAAAATAACAATTGCATCTTAATTACAATAATTTGAACTCTGATAATTTTAGCATCTAAACTGTGTAGTACTCTACTGAAGCTTATTCAAATGCTAGTTTATTTATTACCGGATGTAACAACTTTTTATTTGAATTTATGCTAAGAGAAAAATGCAGGTTTTAGTTCAGTTATCACTGACCTAAGATGAGCGGTCCTCTCTTTCTCTTTTTTTCCCCCAGTAAATATACATTTGGCAAAGTTTAAATACTAAGCACCTCAGCTCCAGAGGAAAAATTTTTAAATGGAAAAAAAAAAAAAAATAGGTGGCTTCTTGATCTCTTAATAGCCATATCTATCCTAAAACATTTATTTCTTATAAATAAATAAAATTTAATAAATCAAAATAAAATATGATAGACATCCATCCTGTGGTAAAATCTAATACTCATCATGGTCTGCTGTCTCATCTCACCATAGGTTTCGGTTTTTTTAAAAAAACAGTTAAGATTTGTTAGCCTGAACTCAATTTTAACAACTTCTGCAACTCATGTGTTAAGTTACAGCCCATAATAGGATACAGCTGCATAAGGGTGAGTTTCTAAGTTATGATTTTTCTGTTTAAATGATATGGTTTTACTGATTATGTGCTACAGATTGATTTAAGAAATGTAAGACAACTTTAGAAGGCTTTCATAAAAGAATCTTCTGTATTTAATACATTTCATATTGAAGTTTTAACCCCACAGCCTCTTATTCCTCCATGTTCAAATGTCCATATAAGTTTAGTCTGTCAAGGTAGTTAAAACAACCCTATTTAAAAAGAAAAAAAAGAAATCCTATTGAGAGTTTAATGTTGGCAAAATAGATAATTATTACACTCCCTGTAGTTCTCTGTATTCTCTATCTGGTGTCCATGGAATGTTGTTTAAATTGTGGTTTTGCTTTCTTTTTTTTTCCTGCTGGGATTATGATCAGTTGATCCTATTTTGATCTCATCCCATCAGGCAGCTGTGGGAATCAGTCATTTATTGTCACACACACACACAGCCCTTTGACACAGTCTCTTCTGTTTAATTTACATTTCTCATGTGGCTCTTCACTGGTGTGTTTTGTCCATACCTAGGTTGTACTTCTTTGTAACACATAGGCCAGGCACCAACGGGGTCACAACAGATATTTTCTGATTGCTGATTGGTTGATTTTCTTCTTCACAAAAAGAGAGAAAGTTTTTCACATTGTCGGCTGTTCTCCTTTAGGCTGGAATAAGCTGTGCATGGACCATTCTGAGCCATCATCCTCTGACACCTTAACCACAGGCTAATTATATGCAAGGTTAGGTTGACAGCCAGAAGAGACAGGAGCAGGGGAAGAAAGGGCTCTGAGGGTAAGCAAAGCCCTCAGGCAGCTTCCCAGAGTGCTGCCTAGGATTGGCCTTGGCAGAGCAGCCCAGAACCACACCAGCCACCACGCTGGCACAGCAGCTTAGCGGGTTGGTCCTTATATTCATCCTCAGCCTCTACCCTCAACTATGCGGCACTAAAGGGCCTGCACCTTGCTCTTTACTGCCAAAACTCTGTCTGAGACTTTTATATGGGCCCTAGTTAGACAGCTGCGGCAAGGTCGTGAAAAGCCTTCTTATGACAACTAATCCTAGGGAAGGTACATTATAAGCCAAAAGCCACATTTGCCCAGATTAACCATTTTAACTAAACAGAACTAGTCAGCAAAGCAACCAGCGTAGCTGATCCTTAATTGTTTTTTTTTTAAATCAATGGTTCAGCAAAATCTCCTAAGTATTGTAGTGACAGTGCCAGGTAGAACATGATAAAGAAATATATTATATATATATATATATATATAGAGAGAGAGAGAGAGAGAGAGAGAGAGGGACTTTAACCTTTGTTGGTTACATCAGATTTTTATTTTATGCAGCTTTTGTGATTGGTGACATCATCTGACCCATGATGCATATATAAGCCACACATGTGAATTAAGGCATGCCACTGTTACTGTTGTTTAATTCTAGTATACTTAATGACTTTTTAATTTGTGAATCCCTCTTTTTCATAGTCTTTCCCCTCTCCTCCCTTAAAAAAATAATCCCATGCTTCCAAAGATATGGAAAATAAGTAGTATTGAAATTTCCCCCCAAATGCTTCACCATTCAACAATTTTAAATTTTAAAAGTGCAGATTAAACCAGAAAAGGTATATCCTTTTGGTATATTGCCGAGACTCTTCTAAGAGCTTAACTTTGTAAAACAACCCACAGGATCACAATTCCCTCAGGAACATCTTCCTGGTAGCAGTTGGGGGTGAAAGAAGAAAAGAAAAAGCAAGCAAAAGAATAAACACAACAGGCAGCTAGGCGCTGACGCAGAAGCATTACTAAAGGAAAGTTCCTCTGCTGGGAACAAAGCAAGACTCCAAGCTGTCTCAACCCTCCTGTGTGGCTGTGGCTACCTTTGAAAAAGAGAAAGGAGCCTGAGTCCTGCATGTTGTACCCTACACACGGGCTGTGTCCCACTAGCCCGGTGCAAACTTGGAAAAGCCTGAGGATAGTTGTAAACAGCCAGACAGCAGACTCTCTTGTGCCCTGGGTTTCCTTCAAGCCCAGCACAAGTCCCAAAGACACCCATTTTGCAACCCATTTTGCCTGAATGTTGAATCAGCATCACACCTGGAGCTGGCCCCTTAAATTATTTGCAGGTCCATTTCCTGTTTGGCCTTAACAAAACTGGGAAATCACATTACACATGATTGATTTGCTAGAATAGAAAATACAAATTAAATCGTTTTAAAATATCACCTGCTAAGGCTAATTTAATTAAAGGTTATTAAAATATTGCATAACAGAAATCCATTTGTTCAGAGGCAGAGAATCAATTTGAAAATATGTTAATCATCTTGAAAACCTCTTAATAATTTATCCTTAAGTGGTAACCTTTCAAATTTGTCTTTAATTGTTTTGGCAAGGTGATTTTTGCCCAGCTATAATTTTTCCTTATGTAAGGCATAAAGAAACCGGTTGTTTTTTCCTGGTAGATTTATAATGAACTTTTAAGATCATTTCTGTGGGAAAATGACTGTTAAAGCAGGACTTAGATAATTGAACTGAGCAAGGAATTATGTTGTTTCTATTTTCCTGAAGCACAAGTAACCACTAAATATTGATTTGAAATAAAAATTAACTCCTCTCTCTCTTTAGTTTTTGCTAAGAACAGGTATCTTGCCTTTAGTGTCCATTAGAAAATGAAAGATTGGGGCAAAAACCCAAGTTTTCAAAATTTTAAGATGTCACATTTCATCCACTTTTTTCTGGCTATTCCGGAGACTTGACATTACCGCTGAATAGTATCAAAAGAACTCTCTCTTTTCTATCTCTAAATTCTTCACATATTTTGGAAATAAATTAAATAGCACAATGTATTCAGTTAGAGAATTTTCAGACTTACAAGCTATTTTTAGAATGTTTAATGATATGGTTTCCAACCCAGGAACAGACAGTTTCAAAGATGTGATATGCAAACATATAATCATGCCTTTTTCTTTCTTCCTTCACCTCTAACCACAAATAACAGTTAACACTCTTGTGCTTAGTACGTGTGAAGACTTTATTCTGAGTATTTTCCATCTTAAGCCTTCTAATAACCCTATGATATAGGTACTGCATTTTACAGTTGAGGAAACTGAGGCATAGAGAAGTTATATATCTTGCAGCTGGTGAGTGGTAGAGACAGATTTCAAACCCAGGGGGTCTGGCTCGAGTCCATGCTTTTAACCACTAAGTAAACTGTCTGCCTATTGTTAAAAGATGGAGAAATGAGATGCATTAAGCCATATATTATGTAGGAACTAGTGCCTGTATTTGAGGATTCTTTTATAACATACTCTGTAATCCATGGGACATCTAAATTCTCTGCATCTCAGACTTCCCATATGAAAACAGATCACGTGTCCCTTTTGGCATCTCCACAGTGCCCAATATGTGAAATGAAAATATGATAATATATACATATATATATATATATATATATACATGACAAGGTCTGAATTTTTAGGGCAAAAGCACTTGGAGTATCCAGTTATTGCTGTTTTTCTCTGAAGACACTTCAGGCTACTTCCAAGCTACAGAAGGAACAATCTCTTGCTTGTTTCCTCTACTACCCACTTCCATGCCTGGGTTTTCTGCCCAGGATTCTCCCAGAGAAACGTCCTGCCTTGGTCACACCCAGAAGTACATCAGCAACCACACATTCTCTCCAAGTGACTGAGCTCAGCCTTCGCTGTGGCTCCACATCTTCATGGATGGAGCCATCAAAGGCAGCATGGCTCCTTGGACAAAGAACTCTGGTCTCCTGCCTTCCTCTCCCACATGGGATAAAGCTGGGGCATCAGGAAGATGAGGTTTATTTCTAATTATTAAGAGAAGCCAAGCCCCCATACTCTGTCTCTCATCAAATCATATACCCTTCCAAATGACACCCTTTTCTGTCACTTCCTTACACAGTGAATGTTTCAGTCATAATGGTCCTCTTACTCTCTGTCAAATACCAACTCACTCCTTTGGGAGCACAATTTCTCTCACTTTTCTCACCCCTGTCTACCCTCTTGTTCCTCTGAGGTGGCTCAGCTAAAGACCTCCTCCTAGGAAGAATTTTTCCCACCTTTTGAGCCCATACTTAGACCATATTTCCTCATTTTCTCTTGCATTTATTTAATAACTGTCAAATTTTTAATCTTTAAAATTATTTTCAAATATCTCTGCCATACAATTTATCACACAATATTTTATTCACTAATTGTATTATGAATATATTATTTTCCCAATCAGGTTGTAAATCTCTGTGTGCAGAGACCTGCCTTGAAGTTCTCACTTGGTCTATACTGTCAATGTCAGGGTCGACATATACCACTCCAGTGCCACATTCCTGTTTAAAAGTATAGTGTTCTTTTCCACTGATCCCAGAAACTACTTTCAAATCCTTTTCAAAAGAGAGCCCCAAGCAGTCAACATGAATTGATTCAAGTTGGCATGCCAAGGCAAACTTACCATCCATGTTCAGGTTTTTTTAAGTCCTAGTTATTGTGAAGATAAAACCAAGAGAGGAAGCGGCCAGCAATCACGTTGTCTACTCTGACCAGGCTTCATCCTTCTGCACCCTCTCTACCATCTCTAGCTGGGGTGTGGCCACCACCACACATCTATGCTGTGTGGATACCAGGGTGGTTCATATGTAAAACCTCCTATTCCAGAAGGAAGTCCTGACTTCTCCATGAATTGTATTCCCTTCACTTACCTTCTACATTCCCATTCAATTGCACTCAAACTGTTCAGATTACATACAGTTTTCTTAGATGCCAGATAAATTCAACAACTGCTGAATAACCCCATGCTGGATACCAAGGAGAGAAAAATGAGACAGTGTCCCTGCCCTTTAGAATCTCATAATCTAAGGGACAGAGAAGATACACTTATGCAACAAAGTTAAATAAGAGAAGACCATATTCTGTAAGATGAATTGCTATTCTAAGGTATTTCATTCCTCTGGCCAGAAGGAAGTCCAGCCAAGGCTGACTTGATAAATTTAGCCAGAAGCAGCACATCGATTTTATTAGCATGGCTTATAGGAGATTAAGTGCTAAGACACAGGGCCACTAATGGAATAAGAGCTCAGTAAAAGAGATGCATGTGTCCTGGAACAAGTGAGTAAGACATGATGAAGGAGGTGACATTTCCTCTGAAGTGTAGGAATAAATTAGATGGATGGAAGGGGGGGCAGAAGCAACATTCAAAATAGGAGGGAAAACTTGAACAAAAGCACAGGTGAGAAATAAGCACCATGTGTTCAGGGACATGTAAAAGACTGTCCTGGCTGAAGCAAATTGAGCATTTCTGCTGGAAAGGGTCAGAAGGTGGGATAGCCAAGGTGTTCTCCATTTTTGATGTCTTCATCTGTCAACTGCCTTATGTGAAAACCTCAAAGCTGAACTTTGTAACCAAAAAGGAAGCTTGAGAAAGGGGAAGAGGAAAACTTCATTTATGAGAGATTTGCTTGGGGACCTAATTGCCACCCTGAACACTCAGTCATGTTCAAATTCCAAAATAAAAAGTGAAGAAGAAAGCAGCCACACTAATGTCTATAAACCACATAACAAATTGTCTTGTTGATACACAAACTATTCAAAACTGCTAAAGTGGTCTATCACTTGTGCCTGAAAAAGCAATCTGTGGCAGTGGAATGGATTAAGAAGTTCTATCTGCAAAGTCAATTCAGAGGTAAGTTGCTTTCTTTACTCTCATGATATAAGCAGATTGAAGTCATCACAAAAAGAAACTGAATTTCATGGTATTGTTCCTAGGATCTCCATGACAATCCTCCTTTTACTCCCTCCCACACTGGTAATAATTTTATCAGTTAAACATCAATTACCATGATAAAGTCAAGGCCCAAAGATGACCTATGCATGTTAAACCCTGGACCAGAAGGGCTGTTCAGCTCAGCTTGTCCTGACTCCAGAGTCAGCCAAACTGTTTCCCATCTACTTTCTCCAGGGCTCCAGCTAAGGATTCACTACCACCCTCACGACTGGTGGCCAGGGTCACTCTAGATGACCAATTTATCTTGTCCTGGATTTGGATGAAGCCATTTTCCTTTAATGTCCATTGAGAGAGAGTGGACGCTTTTCAAAAGGAACTTATACTAAGAAACCTGGAAAGAAATAATGCATAACCAAAAACAATGTGTTCCAGATTATTAGGTGGCTGAAACCCAGGGCACAATCAGGCAGAAAGACCTGACCTTGGCTTTTCCTCACACACCTCCTGTGAATCCTGCACCAAGCTTCTCACCAGTCTTTTGTCATTTCCTCTTGTGGTGCCTCCTTTGATCATCTTTCCTTGAAAGAAGAGAATGAAATGGGGGCCTCAATCAGAGCACATTCTCAGGCACTTGATCTGTGGGTATTGACACCATTGCTTTAAACCGGAACAAAGTTTGGCAGTGAAGATTGAGCATCAGAAGGCCTGTTTACATGAACACAGACTCAATCAGTGCAAGTTCAGTTCCAAACTGGAAACATATCATAGTACTTGTATGAAAAACTACAAATACAGGCCTTGACTTGACTTTTTCAAGAACAAGTATAAGAAAAATGGCTCATGGGAAAAGGTAGGTGAAGTGATTCTTGTGGAAGGTCCTATACCTCCCCTATCAACAGCTTCACAAATGGAGCACATCATCTGTACCTTTGATGACATCCAAGTACTCATTTCTTTGCTCCGACTATGTTCCCAGCATGGATGGAAAAAGACAAGAGAGCTGAGACTGATACAGGAAGCCCTGAGAGACAAGCCCTATGCAAGCCTGCAGCTGAGATCAGGAAGAAGCTGGGACCTTGGAGACTCATGAGGAAGAGGAAGCCCAGAGGGGATGGCAGGGACCAGCTAGAGATCAACGACTATCTTGCTTCAACACATGGCAGCTGACTTTGGTAAGAAAGTCCCTCTTATGGTACCATGAGTTGGACTTTCCACAGCCTTTGGACTGTAAGTTTTACCCCAAATAAATACCCTTTATAAAAGCCCACAGATTTCTGGTACTTTGCATTGGCACTTCTTTGGCAGACAAATACAATCCCACAGGTAGTGAGGGACCCACAGAAAGATTTTAAGCAGTTGTGAACAATTTAATCAACTATGTGATTCAGAAAGATTATCCTGGAAACAGTTGAAAGATGGGTTACTCAGGAGAAAGATTGGTGTCAGGTGGGTATAGTGGTTTACTGGATGAGATATAATGAGTTTGGTAATGGTAGTATGGATCGAGAAGAAGTGATGACTGGGAGACATCAAGGATATGGAATTGACAAAAGTTGGGCATTTATTAGATGTGGAAACAGGAAATGAAGTTTAAGTTTACTCAAGGTTTCTGAATTAGATGAGTGCATGGTAACATCACTTGCTAAGTAATTCAGGAGGAAGAGAAGATTTTATGGAAAAGAAAATGAATTGAGGTTGGGAATATGTTGTATGTGTGTGACACCCAAATGGAAATATTTAACAAAGTTAGAGTTACAGATCCAGAGTTCATGAGAGCAATTTGGGAGCTGTGGGTGTGTATTATTGTTGGAGTCATGGAGAGGCAGGTGCTCTCATTCAAGGAGAACAGTGAAGAGAGAAGCTAAAGAAGACAAGGACAAAGATTCTCATGCAAACCAACATGAGGGGTGAGCATAGGAAGAGAAATCCCCAAGACAGACTGAGGAGAAATCATTAGAGAGATGGAAATAGAATCAGGAAAAAATACTTTCAGAAAAGCTTAGGGAGATAAGAGTTTCTAGAAGAAATTGATTAGCTGTGTCAAATGCAGCTAAGAGGTCAGATAAATAAAGTCTGAAAATTAGGAGCTGGTGATATTTGCTGGAGTTGTCTCAGTGGGATAATGTAGAGGGAAGCCACATTGTGGTGGGGTAAGTAATGAATGAGAGATCAGGAAGCAGACACGGTCAATGTAGAATATTCTTTTCAGGAGCATGGCTATAGTGGGAAAATTTTAATAACTGATATCCAGAAATAGTCAAGGTTGAATTTGTCGTTTGATTCATTCATTCATTCATTCATTCATTCATTGTCTTCACGTACTTATAGCTGCTGGGAAGGAATGAGTAAAGAGGAAACGTTTAAATATAGGATATCAAAGGAATGATTAATAAAACAATGTCCAGAAAAAGCAACACAAATTCATTTGAGACTAGAGGAAATAAAGTGGATCTGGGCACTTGTGCAGACAGGTCCCTAAATGTAGGGATGGGTATCACACACTTGTTAGCACAGTTTATTCTGTAACATAGAAGGCAGGATCATTCATTGGATGAGAACTAAATGTGCCACTGCAGCTAGAGACTAAACTGTATAGTGAGGTCCATTCTCAAACTTGGGTGGTTTTCTTCAGCAGTACTTGACCCTCTGCTCACATTTTCTTTGAAATTGTCCATAAGCCTTATTGATTCAAGAAAATAAAGGAGAATGTATTTCATAAATAAAGTATGCTCTGATATACTGATCTTTGGAATTCCAAACAAAGCAAGCTGGCTTTCTTCCCTCTGCACTCTATTCATCTAGTTTTCCAGTCGACAAGAGGAGATAGAGATAGAAAGATGGATTTTGTGTGTGCATGTACATATGTTGCACTCTTTAGGGGTGATGACATGCATAGGCCCATCACAGAAATCTTCTAAGGTTGCAGAATAAAAACTTGAAAGCTGCTGTTTTTATTCATGCATAAATTTTATTTAGTACGTACCTTTGAACTCTTCAATCCGAATAGCTTTTATGTGCCAAAATTCTGGTGTTCATTCTCCCTAGATAATCACAAACCCCCATCTTTCTACTCCATTTCTTAGCTGACATCATTTGACAGTGAACAAACTTAAAATTGGAGGCTAACGGCCTTGTTGACTAGCAGAGGGACAGTCCACTGGCTTTGATTTCAGACTTCAATCTTCAGGACACCTCTGCTGAATTCTGGAGGTCAACTGCAAGTAGAAACACAATTTGCCAGCTCATAAATCCTTGTTTTCCTGGGAGTAAGAGGGAGGAGAGGATAGAGGGCAAAAATACAGGTTAGAAAACAAAAGTTCTTACTCTATTCTGAGTTACATCAACTGGCATAAAATATTATTTCAAATATTTTTGAATGAATGAAAAAACCTAATAACCAATTCTCCACTTGACCATGTCAACATGGATTTCATTGATTGGCTAATTCAATTATCCCCTCTTATAGTCCTATATTTTCATAGTTTCTTCACCAAAACACTTCTTAAATTCTAAACACTGCAGGTTTTTAAAACATGCACTGGCCATCAAGTCCTTAGGAGTCTTGAGAATTTGTCTGAACACACTGTGAACTTGATCGGTGACCTAGAGGTAAGGTCCTGGAGCCAGATGCTCTAGTAAACAGCTTAGAAGTTTGCAATGTTTTTGCCTCTAGGTGAAACACTGATACTACCGACTCCCTGAGAAATATCAAAGGCCAGTGTTTTAAAGCACATCCAGGAATGTATTCAGGGTAACAGCAGAGGGAACAGACGCCATGTAACATGAAGAATGTTTAAAGGAACGAAGACTTTCATCTGGAATTTGGGGGGAACATGAGAGTTGTCTGTGGTAGTGTACTTTCATATGGAAGCGAGAGACAATACTTCAAAATGACATAGGGAAACAGCAGATGTGATGGGTCAGGTAACTCAAGAGTCCAATCAAGGATCCTGGATTTGGGTGCAGCTGGAACTGGGAGCTCAGAATGTGCCTTCAGAACTTACTTTTTCTTTCTCTGTCTCTTGGCTCTGTCCCTCTCTGCACTGGCTTTCTTCTCAGCCAGGTTTCTCCTTCGCAGCGGCGATGCCACGCTTACCTCCTATACCCCTAGGGATCCTAGTGAAAAAAGGGAATCTCATCTTCCTTTTCCAACAAAAGTCCTGGACTCACTGGCTCTAAACGGCTTAGCTTTGGTCAAATCCTGCTCACCCCACCCCCACCCCCACACACAAGCCCCAGAGACTTCATGGTTGAAGGAAAGGCGTTTCTTCAAGGAAAAACTTAGTTCCATTCCCAGGAGAGGGGGAGCGAATGCCAGGCAAGCAAAATCAAAAGATATCCTACACCTCCTTCAACTGTGTTTTGGGAATCTCATGTGGATAAAGGGATAAACTTCTATGAGTCTCCGGAGATGAGAAATAGATCCACTGCCTGAACCTTAAAGGAAAGCAGATTTCAGCTCAGTACCAAGGACCGCTTCACAGTTGAACTGGGCTGCCCTAAGATGTGCCAAGTACCACGTCCATCCATGCATTCAGGCACAGGTCAGAGGAGCAGTCGTCAGCAAAGCTGCACCAGGAACCACTGCGTTAGGCACAGTTTTGCCTGTATGACCCGTAAGGTCTCTTTTGAGTCTACAATTCTATTACCCTTGTTAATTTCCACAATTCAATTTGCAGTACAGGATAAACAAACCAACCTAATTTGATCTGGAACTTCTGCAGGCTATCACAGGTCATTTAATCTAAAACATATGGCTATAGCCATTACCGTGTTTTCTAAAATCATCTAACAAACCTTGTCTTTAACAAAGTTTCCATGTTATTAGTTTCGCTCATGCCTTTTTTCTAGCCTGTTTATTCCACAATCGCCTTCATTCTCCTTTAGATTGGGATGGGGAGAACATGATATGGTTTTCTTCTTTCTTCCTTTCTCCTCTCAAATTTTATAATAGGTGGGTCCCAATTAAAATCACATTGCTGACATCTTTACCCTCCCAATTTGGCTTTCACTTTGCAGAGAACCAGGCCTCTCCTCTTCCATGCCATGGAAAATCACCATTCTGGAAAAAATTTATTAAGGCAAATTTTCAAAGAAGGATGAATGAGGTTTAAAATTTTTATTAAAATTGATTTATATAAATTTACACAATTTGTTATACAATGTCACAATTTGGGTAGCAAAACCACTTAAGTCTTACTCATGAGGAAATATATATATTCAAATTAAAATACAAGCTACTCTCATAACTGAAAAAATATTTTAAGCTTCTTTCTCAGCTGAAAGCACTCCTGCCATACACATACTCTGTTTCTACCTACACTGGAACTGACATATTACAGTATCCAATCCACAAATAAAATTTTGTTTTTGCCAAGGTATGTCTATGCTGACTGATGATATTTCTTCTTTTTCAGTGAATGTTGTGTCAATGTTACAGGAATTTTGGGAAAGCAAGCAGCAGCAGAGGGCTGCATTCTCGAGTGAAGGCATAGTAGTCTATGAGTCGCTGCCTTCTCCTGGACCTCCCTTTGTGAGTTATGTGACCCTTCCAGGGGGAAGCTGTTTTGGCAACTTTCAGGTAAGAAGCAAATATTAATTTGTCAGTGAAAGTTAGTTGGGTTAAAATAGAGTCAACCCTTTTATAAAATGCTAACATTATAAGTATCCTTGGTTTTAGTGAAAAAAGCTGTGCCGTATTCCATTATATATACTGGAAAAATCTGTCAGATGTTCTATTTTTTTTTAATGGAAACATTTTATTTTAGGATGCCCCCTGATAAGTCTTTATGGAAAACAAATTTTATAGCACACCGTTTTATTTAGCTGCTGCTCTTTCCCTCAAAATATTCTGAATAAAAACTTAAGAACAAGGCAACTGTGGCAAGACCCTGAGCTACAGGGCACACCATGTCTTAGTTTGCCAGCATTGTCGTAACAAAGTACCACATTGTAGTTGGCATAAACGGCAGAAATTTGTTTCTGAAATCAAGATGTCAGCAGGGCCATGCGCCTCTTAAAGGGGAAAATTCGTTCCATGCCTCCCTCCTGGCTTCTAATGGGTGGCTAGTAATCCGTGGTGTTCCTCGGTTTGTGGCAGCATAACTCATTCTCTGCCTCCATCACGTGGTCGTCTCTCCCTTTCTCTTACTGACTGTGTCCAAATTTCGTCTGCTTGTATGGACACCCATTACATTGGATCAAGAGCCCACCCTAGTCCAATTTGATCTCATTTTAACTAACATCTTCAAAGATCCTGTTTACAAATAAATTGGCATACACAGGACTTGGGGTGAGGAATTTTTTTGGGGGGAGGACCACAATTCATCCATAACACCCTGATACTCATACTTAAAATCTCTGCTCTCGTGAACTTTGTAAACAAATACTAATCAATTATACACCCAAAGCATGAGCCAACATTAAAGTGCCAAGAATCCTGAGGCTTGGGTTCAGGCACCTGTACTGTGCCCAAGTTCTGCCTCTGACTATATGCCCTTGGGAAACGTATTTAACTTCTAGATTTCCTCAACTCTGAAATGGAGAATAATACTCACAGGGTTGGTTGGGGGTTATACAATAAACACATGCAATGTGTTTAGCATCATTATCTGGTACATAGTAGATATTCCAAGTATTCATAATTTTATAAAGATTCTTCCAGTGGTTAAATCTTTGTTATGCTTATATATGTGATAGGGTGCAAATGGCAATATATTTCTCATTGTACACCTACTCACCCAAAAACATTTGCCCACATAAACCAGCAATTCCTGGTTATCCAGTGTGTAATAAATACTCATTGAATGATGAGGAAATGTCAAACATTGGGCCAAGTACTGGAGATATGGTCTTTACCTTGAAGAAGTCAGTGAACAAGAACCAAAATTACAGTGGTTACCTAGAGTCATATTCAAGGGTCAATGAATGCATGAGGCTAGGAACTTCAAAGTTTACCAGTCCCTTATATAAGTACCACTTTAGTGCAGTGAACTCTCTCTAAAGGTTCAGTACTGACAAAGACACTTTGTAGCTTATGAACACTGTGAAGCTCATAGGCAATCAAGTTTATCTCTTAGCTTTGACAACTAAGAAGCCCAGAGGCAAATTTCCAGTGTATCTTCCAATAGTGTAAATCTACAGAATTTAACATCATATAATTTTTTGGACTAACCTCACATATTATTTTATAGTCCCATCTTTACTCTCCCTTTGGGCTTATTGCCTCACTCGTTTATTTTATCCTGTTCCCCTGGCATATATGTTTTATGTTGCCCTTTTGGAAGAGAGGAAGGTATAATTTAATAAACAGACTCACAAATCTATGTCTGCCTGAGGGCATCAAGGAAGGATTTCCAGGAAGTACAAGGTGAGCTGAGACTTGCAGGTTGAGTCTATCTTTGCCAGTCAGAAAAGAGGGAGAAGGCATGCTAGGCATAGGGGATGGTGTGTGCAAAGGCACAGAGCAAGAGGGAATCACAAACACTTTCAGAATTGTAGGAGCATCAGGGTTTAACTGTATGTGGCAGGGAAATGACAGGAGAGGATGGTTAGGCTGTCACATCAAACCATAATGGATCTTCGTGCCTTGCAAAGGAGAACACTTTTATTCTGTATAAAATCCAAGCTCCTGAAGGATTTTGAGTAGGAGAGTGATACACTCAAATATGCTTCAGAAAGATTACTCTGGCAGCAGCCTGAAGATGCTTTGCAGGTAACTGATGCTAAAGGCCAAGAGGCTGGTGGGAAGGTGAGAGATGAGCTGCATACACAATACGTTGAGGAGGTAAAGGTGAAATGACTAAGGCAGATTGATGCCAGAGTTAGGATGATGCCTCATCTCTGGCTTTGGCCACTGCATGGGAAATACAGGAGGAGGAGCAGGTTTGTGAAGATGATGACAGAGACAGTGGGAAGTTCTTGGAAGCCTTCCAGGCAGAGAATGTGCAATAGGCCACCAGATGTAGGACATGAATCTCAGGAGAGAGATCTGGGTTGAATTTCTACATTTCTGAGCTGACGCCATGGCCACAAGGTATCACTGCTGGGGAAAATGTTTGAAATAAGAAGATCAAAGAGTGCTCATAGGAAGAGTTTTGGGGGGAAAATAAAAGGGAAAGTATTTCTCCAAAATGCCTGAGAATTGACGAGAAAGAGACAATGACCCAGAAAAGGGGATTTATATAAACAAAGGCATGTGACATCTCCAGACAGAGGAGATGCAGTGAGCAGCGGCCAGTCACAACAGAGATGTCCATCGAATTGTGCCCATTGGCTGTGATGAATGTAAGACCCTTGATAACCTTCAGAAGAGTAATTTCAGTGGATTGAAAGGGATGCAAGTCAGATTACAGAAGGATAGAAGGTAAATAGGAGCTTAGAAGCAGAGATAATGTCCTTTGATAAGGATTTAAAGGGCTCAGCATGGTTTTGGAATATAGAAAAAGTATAAGCTATAGACCTTGCCTTCAAATAGGTTATAGTCAAGTGAGGAGGTGGAGAGAAAGCATGCTCTGCTCAAATTATTATCAGTGGCTTCCAGACATCTAAGCCATAACTGAAGCCAGGAAGGCTAACTAAGCCTGGGCCACAGGATTCAAACAGTTCTCAAAAAGGCTGCAAAGCTGGCCACAGTCAACAAGATTAACTGCATTTTTTTAGCATGTAAAATACTACAAAAAGACCCTGAGATTGAATCACAAAGGTGGCCTTGGCACATTCCTCAACCCCTTATCTAACCTAAAATGCCTTAAAATGCCTGATACACTTTAAAAATAAGTTAATTCACAATAGTGCTGGAAAACGAGAAAGGTTGCCATTAGAAGAGCTGAACTTTTTTAAATTAAAGATTCACACACCATACAATCCATCCAAAGTATACAATCAATATCGATGGCTCTCAGTATAATCAGAGTTGTACATTCATCACCACAATCAATTTTAGAATATTTTTATTGCTCTAAACATAAAACAAAACAAAAAAGAAGAGCTGAACTTTTGAAGCAATCCTGAGAGATGAAAGGAAGTGGAATCAAATTATTAGGTGCAAAAATACCACAATCTAAACATGTACAGGAGAAATGTACTATGAAGGTAAAGAGCTAAAGAAACTCCAGGTCCAGATGAGCAAATACAAAGGGCAGGAGGGAGCCCTGGGGTAATTTCAAAGGTAATTAAAGAACTGCTTTCCAAACGGTCTTGCCCATCCAGCAGGTCAAGTCTTACCTGCCCCTACTCTGACCAGTGGTCAGCGGTGGAGTCTGACCTCTGACTAAGGAAAGTGAATTGCCTCGTGGGGGTGACCTTGAGTGTGAGGAGCCACAGAACACAGCTTGATATAAGCCGAGACAACAAAGACAAGCATGAGGGGCGTCTTATTCTGGCAATTGAGGAAGGGGTTACTAACCCACCTGTGCTGGCCAGACCAATCTAGCATTCCAAGGCTCAGCCTGCCAGTCAACATACCCTGCCCACTCATAAGGAACTCCCTCTGCCCTCCCATTCAGCAGGGAGCTCCTGGGGAAACAAACCTACTCAACCAGAGAGGAAAGTCTTGCAGCCACCCAAACTAATCCACTTCTTTGCCCATGAGTGTCAAAGGAGAATTAAAGATCACCAAACATCTGAGGAAAACCCAAAGAGTAAGAGAAAAGACGGAGGCAAGCAAATGAAAGAACAGAAATAATTCAAGCAGCAGAGTAAAAAAGAGGGTATTATAATGAATATCCTCTGAAAATTCTGAGAGGATATTTACCCCTAAAATAGCTATGAAAAAAATGAGCACGCAGGGAACAAGAAATTAAAAATATGATTGCCAAGTTAAAGCAATAAAAATATTAAAAGAGGGGCAAATAGCTGAATGGGCATAGATGATAGTCAAATTCATCATCTGGAAAATAAAGTAAATTTTCTAGAATGTAGAGCAAAAAGACAAAGAGATGGGAAAAGACAGTATGGGAGACATGGGAATAAATCCTGGAGGTGAACATTAATCTAACAGAGTTCTAGAAAGGGACAAAGGAAACAGGGGAGGAAATAAATAAAAGAAGCAAGCTTCTTTGAGTTAAAGAAAAGCCCAAGTTTTCAGATCCAAATAGCCCACCAATTTCCAAGCCAGGATCACAACAATAGAATCGCACAGCTTGGTGGCACCCTCAGAATGGGTCTTAGGGAGACCAATCTCTGTAAAAGGAGGATCAAGGGGCTTCTTTTGATACAGCGTTTGTACAGCATCCTCACTGTTTTTTAACCTAGATTGAATATACGTATATTTAGGAGAGCTTCGGGGGAGCTGGTGGAATGGGAGGAAAAAACTGGCAAACCCAGTCAACAAAACCAAAAACTGTTTCTTTAAAAAGATAAATAAGAAAGGAAAATCTTTGGCAATTCTGATTAAGAAAAAAAAAAAAACAGGACATATACACACTAAAAATGAGAGGTGGGGTGCAATCATAGGAGTGTAATAAAAGAACACTACATCAATCATTAAATTAAAAAGTATGAAAATAGATGATACTAAAGATTTTCTGGGAAATGTCTATTATCTTTGCAACTCCTCTGTCTAAAACTACTTCAGAATGGAAATAAAAAGGCATCAATGGCTCTCTATTACCTTCTCATTAAAACTCTGACAATAAAGACTACAACTGGCCCCAACATTTCTTTTCAGCCTTATTTCCCCAAATCTGTCTTGGATACTCTATACTTCAGCCTAACTGTTCCTCATCCATGTCTTGACGTCTTCTAACCACTCCCATACTCACACTGTAACCTACTCTTGAAGTACTGTTGCCCTTTTCTCTTTATGACTAAACCCTACCTATCTTCCAAGACTCCACTCAAATGCTACATTCTCCCTGAATTTTCCCTCATTTTCGCTGCTAGAACTATTCTACCTCCTCTGGTTTCCCAAAGGAGTTATCTCTGTTTCTGTTTTGGTACTTAAAGTTTCCCATCTTACACTAAAGTTACTTTTGTGCATGTTCTGTCTATGTAATAAAATGCCAGGCCCTGTATCTTTATGTCCCCCCTGACTCCAAGCACTGTGCTTTGTATACAGTAAATGCCTAACAAATGCTGTTGAATGAATAGCTAAATGCATGAATAACAAAGCCCGTGACCGAATGAATTTAATATTTGTCTATTTTGTATATAGTCAATACTTAACTCCTAACTCTATAAGATGGTGGGCTGGGAAGGAAAATTCAGTAATATTAACATCAGCTGATGTTCATATCTGTGGGTGAAGATTTGAAAGTGAGTGAATTTGAAAGTATTGGTTAAAAAGACCTTCTAGTTCTCTCTGAATTTGATTTATGCCCAGTAACTTCCCCCCTCTGTACCCCCATGACTATGAATAACCAAGATTTGGCCATACTCATACCCAGGCATATGTTATGTGTGTTCCTATGTGATAAATACACTAATTATAATTGATCTAGAATATTATGCATTCGACAGATCAGTGAATGGACCTAGAGGATGCAAGTCTGAGAGATTCTGGTGTACTTGTTTTTGCTTTTGCTACCTTTAGAATTATGAATCTCCCAGTCATCTCATAAATTTCTAACAAAAATGATAAGACCTCCCTTAAGTAGTACATTCAACATCCTCCTCGTGGTCTTTGAAAAATAGAAAACAAAATGGAAAATAATATACTCTTCAGCTGGGAGAACTCTTGGTGATTTCTCTGATCATAAGAGGGTCTCCTTTTCCTTATGTTTAAATCATCATATTTTAAAGTTCTCAAGAGGACAGTTAACATCCTTGCTTAAGAAGATCCAGAATTTCCTGAGTCAGATATGTTACGAAAATGTGTTTCCGTGATCAGCTGCCAAACCTGGCCCTTTAACCCATTTGACTCTCAAAGATGATTTGGAAAAGGAAAACAAGGGGGAAAAACAACAACAGCAACAAAGAAAGTTTTCCTAAAGCACTGTCTTTACACTTTGTCAGTTCAGAACCATCTTAAATGCTCTTTTCACCATATAATATTTCGTCGTGTTTTTGCCATCAGTTGGTCTGTAAGAGCTGATGTGCCCATTCCTGCAATGCCTTTCACATAATCATATGTCACCCCTGTGCATTGCAAATCATCTCATGATGGATTATTAATGCCAAGAGCATGTGCTAAGACATGGAGAGACCATTGTGCCAGCAGTAGCCTTCTTACTGAGCCGTGGACATCACCTCCAATGGTGCCAAGTAATTGAAAATACTTGAAGTGGAGTATGTATTGCAAGATTAATCCCTCTGGTTCAGGCAGTTTCATGAAAGCTGTAAGAGATTATGCTCATTCATTCCTGAGAAAAATGGTATTCAGACTGAGCTTTAGTTTTCTGATTAATCAAAGGAAAGCAGTCAAAAGACTCTGATGGACACAAGCCACAAGTTTTTATGCAAAGAAATCTTCCACTGAAGTAAATGGGAGGCTTATGCCCATGAAGACTAATTAAAGAATTTTCAGTTAGTCTTGACACCACAGCCCACAAAAAATGGAGACAGCAGCTATTACCCTAACTTTAAGCCATGCCTTCATAAACTATTACAGTATAGAAAAAAAGAAATGAAAATATAATTTTATTTTGTATTTCTGCACAATAAATAAAATCATCCATATGTGCTAAATTATTTTTCTTTTAGAAAGTAATATTGAAACACTTATTATGTTTATTATATCTTTTATAAAAGAAACCATTTTCTACTACTACAGGCATTAGTAGAAATTAATGTATTTTGGACCTATTTTCTTTACGCAGTTTTTGTCTAGGCAGTTTAATCCTTCCCCAGCCACATATCAAGACCACGAAAACTGTTCAGAAATTTCCATTTTTTACAATAAGAGAAACACAGGAGCCATCAGATCAACGTCTGGCTCCCCTCTTGATGAACTCCAAAAGGAAAGCCACTCATTTCAGCAGCTGTTTTTGTTCTCAAATCCAAAAGAAGAATTTAATTGAGTTTTTTTTTTTATCTTATTTTATATTTTGATTAAAAGATTTCTGATTCAAGTTTTGTTTTCAAGCCAGTACTGTGGTCTTCCATATAGAGTCTGCTGGAGTGATTTAGATTAATGAATTTTACTTTTATTTGGAGTGAAAAGCAAAAATTCCCCTGCTAGACCATGCGATTATTTATGTGGATGAATTATGATTGAATAAAAACTGTGTCCCTTGGCTAAAACATTGATATGATAGCTCGATTTATTTGAAGTGAGGGACACTTATTCATGGGTTATCATACCTTTTTCCATGTTTTTTTTTTTTAATTGTTACAATTGCTTCACAGAAATAAATTCAGGTATTAAACACTTGAGTTGGGTACTTAGATTGTTTGTATAATGCCAGGCATCACAGGAAATTGAATCATTTTGGTATTTCCATAGGTAAACTGTTGATTAAATTTTTCTTCATTTCTAGCCAATGTTTGATGCTGTGTACCAGGGCTGCACAGTAGGGAGATGTGAGATGGAGCACTCAGAGCAGATGAGTGCCTTATAAAGTTCTATCTCTAAAAGGCAATGAAGTTATGCTACTCTAGTTTTCAAACCAAAGCTATTTCCTATGAAGATGCCTAGAAAAACTACTTTTCCAAGCGACATATCACCCAAAAGAAAGATAGGAGTGTTTAACTTTGCATAGTTTTAGTTACTTAAGGCAGTAACCACATTTCACCTGTGTTAGCAGATTTAAAAAAACATGTTTTATACTTTCATACTTTAAATGATTATTCTCAAAGTCCAGGAAATTAAAGGTATATTTAAATTAGAATAAACTAAGTTTATAAAACTTAGTATTTCCCAGGAGAGAAGGACTAAGAGAAAATTTGATTATGATACAGATAATTCATAAACTTGATTAATGGAATTGTAATGCTCTCTTTTTACTGATGATTAAATAAGGCTTGGCTTAAACATTCCATACCCCAAAAAGAGATTTGGTTTCTGCCATAACATTGAGACTGTTGCCCTCACTAATGCTGTTTCAATGCCAAGTGTTTTTATTTGAATTCATCCGTGACCTTTTCTCTGTCTCTAGAGCTGGATACCTGGACTCAGATGTGCTGCATGCTATGCAATGTAGCATAACTTCTAAAAGAGGCATTTCCTGGTGGAAATCCACAGGAAAGCATCCTGTTTTGCAACTAATGAGACCCAAAGATGGTTATAACCCTTTCCCAATTGAAAGTCATATATCAGCTAATTATCAAACTTTAATGACTTGTCCCATGAAACTAGTAATATATTATTTTAATGAGACCCTATATTTATTCTCCAGCCCCCTTCCCTAACTTGAGTCTGTTTCTTTTCTTATCAAGTAAAATGAATAGGGATGCTTGGCCTCCAAATAGAACAGAAAAGTATAGTGAAAGGAACACTAGGGAAAAGGTGGCATGGTAAATAAAGACTTCAGACAGTTTTCCCAGGACTCTTCCACCCCCAAGTTCATAAACTTTAGGTCGATGCTCACTGTCTCACCGAGCCACCGAGTAAGGAAGGAAGTCTGATCCCACCTCTCCCCAACATACCCCCCCACCCCACCCAGTTCAGCACCAAGTCCTTTCACATCAAAGCACCTATAAAAAATAAACTCAAAGCTTGAACCGTGATCAATTCATCTTGTCTTCACTTAACTTGAAAAAAGAAAAAGGAGAGAAAGAGAGAAAATCTCAGGAGCAAAACACAACATGGTTTTGTAATAGTTACCAGGGACCTTGGTCTCAATGTGTGTGTAGAATAGCTTTGGCGGCAGAGGGAAATGAAGAGGAGGCCAGGTGGTTTATATTATAAAAATAACATTCTGACCCACCATGTGCATGAAACATTTCTTTCAGTTGACAGGAACTGGTGAGTTTTCTCTGAAAATTGGCCTCCCAGGCCAGGACCCTCCCCCACACCTAGCCAAAGACCCCCATTCCCAGCACACACAGGGCTCCAAATTGTTCCCGATGTGTTTGCAGCCAACCTGACCTCTGGAGAAGGAGACACAATATTAACTTGGGTGACTGAATTTCAACGGTTACGCTTTTTCACATCAGCATCTGGAAGAGGAAAAAAATGTGAATATAGCCACAATTAGATAAATTGGAACACATGCAAATGTTCATGCTTAGACCAGGGCAGTCAAGCTCTTAAAGAACTGAAAAGGGTACAATTAGCAGCAGGGCCAGGTCTATGGTATCCTTTGTGCTGAAGGCTCCTGTCAGGATGGAACTGAGGTGTTGGTGATACTGGCCAGAACTTGCAGGAGGGACACATGAACTCTGCAAGTCACTTGCTAAGACTCAGACTCCAGGAGGCAAAAGCAAAGCATTCCCAAGCACCTGAATGACAGACTTAGCAGCCTAAAGGATCTACGTGAGAATTCTCACCTCTCACAGTCAGTTTATTTGGGTTTGCCACCTGCAAACTGCCAGCTTGGGAGGCCCCCTCCAGTAAGATGTGCCATTGAGCACACACTACCTAAATAACTAGGGCCTGCCCTTGATACCAGGGAGGGCAGCGTCTTCTGCTCTGAGTCTGCATGTAGAGATAGTCTTTCACATATGCATTACTGTTCTTATTTTCTTTCTTTTTTTTTTTTTT
>JAQZBX010037258.1:0-23871 GCA_029593785.1 Cabassous unicinctus | reverse complement strand
GGAAGACAAGAAGCCTGAACCCTGGGCAAATGTCGGCAGCTGTCTTGCTCCAACACGTGACAATGGACTTTGGTGAGGGAAGAAACTTATGCTTTATGGCCTGGTAACTGTGGACTTCTACCCCAAATAAATACCCTTTATAAAGACCAACCCATTTTTGGTGTTTCACATTAGCACCCCTTTGGCTGACTAATACAGTCAGTATGTCTATTTTGTGCCAATACCATGCAGTTTTGACCACTGTAGATTTGTAGTATGTTCTGAAGTCAGGTAATGTGATTCATCCAATTTCATTTTTCTTTTTTCAATATGTCTTTGGCTATTCGGGAACACTTGCCTTTCCAAATAAATTTCATAGTTAGCTTTTCCAATTCAGTAAAAAATGCTGTGGTTATTTTTATTGGGATTGCATTAAATCTATAAATCAGTTTGAGTAAGTTAGATACCTTAATGATGTTTAGTCTTCTTATCCATGAACAGGGAATATTCTTCCATTTATTTAGGTCTTCTTTGATTTCCTTTAACAATGTTGTGTAGTTTTCTGCGTACAAGTTCTTTACATCTTTACTTAAGTTTATTCCTAGGTATTTGATTCATTTAGTTACTATTGTAAATGGAATTTTTTCTTGATTTCCTCCTCGATTGCTCATCATTGGTGTACAGAAAATCTACTGACTGTTGCACATTGATCTTATATCCTGCCACTTTACTTAACTCATTTATAAGCTCTAGAAGCTTTGTTGTAGATTTCTCAGGGCTTTCTATGTATAGGATCATGTTATATGCAAATAGTGAAATTTTAAATATTCATTTACACATTGGATGACTTTTATATCTTTTTCTTGCCTAAGTGCTTGAGCAAGTACTTATAACACAATATTAAATAGAAGCAGTAACAGTAGACATCCTTTTCTTGTTCCAGATCTTCCCTTAGAGGGAAAGCTTTTAGCATTTCACCATTGAATATGATAACATGATGTGGGTTTTTCATGTATACTCCTTTATCATGTTGAGGAAATTTCCTTTTATTCCTATCTTTTGAAGTGTTTTAATCATGAAAGTGTGCTGTATTTTGTCAAATGCTTTTTCTGCATCAATATAGATGACCATGTTTTTTTTTTTTTTTGATCTGTTAATGTAGTGTATTACATTGATTGATTTTATTATTTGAACCATCCTTGCATACCAGGGATGAAATCCACTTGGCCATGGTGTATAATTCATTTGATGTGTTTTTGAATACAATTAGCAAGTATTTTGTTGAGGATTTTATCATCTAGGTTCATTAGAGATTGGTCTATAGTTTTCCTTTCTTGTGGTGTCTTTGTTTGGCTTTAGTATTAGGGTGATGTTGGCATCATGGAATAGGTTAGGCAATGTTCCCTCCACTTCTATTTTTTAGAAGAACTGAAGCAGGATTGGTGTTAGTTCTTTCCAGAATGTTTTGTAGAATTCACCTGTGAAGCCATCTGGTCCTGGACTCCTATTAGTTGGGAGGTTTTTGATGACTAATTCTATCTCGTTACTTGTGATTGGTCTGGTGAGTTCATCAATTTCTTCTTTCATCAATGTAGGCTGCTTGTGTGTTTTTAGGAATTTTTCTATTGTATAAGTTATCCATCTTGTTGGCATACAATTTTTAAAAGCATCCTCTTATGATACTCTTTATTTCTGTGGGGTCAGTGGTGATATCCCCTTTCTCATTTCTTATTTTGTGTATTTACATCTTCTCTCTTTTTTTCTTTGCAAGTCGAGCTAAGGGCTTGTCAATTTTATTAATCTTCTAAAAGAACAAGATTTTGCTTTTCTTAATGTTTTCTTGTTTTCAATTTCATTTAGCTCTGCCATAATCTTTGCTATTTCCTTCTTTCTACTTGCTTTGGGATTAGTTTGTTGTTCTTTTTCTAATTTCTCTAGGTGTGCAGTTAGGCCTTTGATTTTAGCTCTTCTTTTTTAATATAAACATTTATTGCTAAAAATTTCCCTCTCAGCACTGCTTTGGCTGCATCCCATAGGTTTTGGTACATCGTGTCATCATTTTCATTCGTTTCAAGGTAGTTACTGATTTCTTTTGCAATTTCATCCTTGACCCATTGATTACTTAAGAGAGTGTTGTTTAACTGCCATATATTTGTGCCAAATCTGGTTCTCTGCCCCTTACTGATTTCCAGGTTTTTCCATTGTGTTTAGACAAATTGTATAATTTCAATTTTTCTGAATTTGTTGAGAGTTGTTCTGGGCCTATTATATGGTCTATCCTGGAGAATGATCCATGTGCACTCAAAAAGAATGTATATCCTGCTGTATTTGGGTATAAGGTTCTGTATATGTCTATTAGGTCTAGATCCTCTAATGTATTATTCAAGGTCTGTATTTATTGACTCTCTGTTGAGATGTTCTGTCTAATGGTGATAATGGTGTATTAAAGTTGTTCCCCACTATTATTGTTGAGGCATTTATTTCTCCACTTCATTTTTCCAATGTTCACCTCATGTATTTTGAGTTGCCCTGGTTAGGTGCATAAATGTTTATGATTCTTCTTTCTTCTTGAAAGATTACCCCTTTTATTAATATATAGTGTCCTTCTTTGTCTCTTACAATAGTTTTGCATTTAAAGTGTATTTGTCCAATATTAGTATAGCTACTCCCACCCTTTTATTGGTTATTGTTTGCCTGTAAAATTGTTTTCCAACCATTCATTTTCAACCTCCACGTGTCGCTGCATCTAAGGTGAGTTTCTTGTAGACAGTATATAGATGGGTCATATTCCCTTATCCATTCTGCCAATCTGTGTCTCTTGATGGGAGATTTTAATCCATTAACATTCAGTGTTATTCTTGTCAAGGAGCTACTTACATTAGCCATATATTCTTTAAGTTTAGATATGTCATATGATGTTTTTATTTCTTTTTATCTTTTTAGTTATTCTTACCAATAATCTTCTTTCCTACACTCTCCTCCAACACTTTCGCTCCTGTCTTTTTTCCCTTTTAACCTGCAGAACTTGTTTTTGAAGGGCAGATTTCTTGTTGACAAAGTCTCTTAATGTCTGTTTATCTGCAAATATTTTGAACTCTCCATTATTTTTGAAAGCCACCTTTGCTGAATAGAGGATTCTTGGCTGGAACTTTTTTCTTTTAGCACCTTAACTCTATCATAAGACTGCCTTCTTGCCTCCATGGTTTTAGATGAGAAATCAGCACTTAATCTTATCAAGCTTCCCTTGTATGTGATGGATTTCTTTTCTCTTGCTGCTTACAGTGTTCTCTCTTTGTTGAGCATTGGACAATTTGACAAGTATGTGTCTTGGGATAGGCCTGTTACGATTTATACTGTTTGGGTTGCATTGCAATTCCTGGACATGTATGTCCATGTCCCTCAAAAGAGTAAATTTTCAGCCTTTATTTCCTCCAACACTCCTTCTGCCCCGTTTCCCTACTCTTCACCTTCTGGGATGCCTATAATGTGTATATTTGTGCATATTGTGTTGTCATTCAAATCCCTGTGTCCCTACTTGTTTTTTTCTATCTTTTTATCTATCTGTTCTACTATCTGTTTGATTTCAGATGTACTGTCTTCAACATCACAAATTCTTTCCTCTGCCTGCTCAAATCTGCTGTTATGTGCTTTCAGTGTATTTTGAATTTCTTGCATTTTGCCATTCATCCTTTATCTCTTCCTTCACGTCATTAAGTTGATTCATGATATTTTTTTGGACATCCTTGATTAGTTTTTCCATATTCTGCATCTCCTTCTGTTCTTTAGTTTGTTCATCAGACTGGGCCATGTCTTTTTGTTTCTTAGTAGGGCTTGTAATTTTTTGTTGGTGTCTAGTCATCTTTTTATGTTATTGGAATTATTTGGTTTGTTAGCCGCTCTTTCTACTCTAGGGTTTTATTTTGCTGTTTTGTGTGTGTGTGTGTCTGGTAAGTTTCCTTTTTGACACTTGGTTCCTCTTATTCTATATCCTTGCAGTTTTCTGTGCTGCCTTGAAAGAAAAATATTAGGACCAGAGAAAAAGAAAGATATAAGAAGAGAAAAAGAATAGTAACAATAATTTTAAAAAAGGTATAAGAGGAATCATACAAGAGCTAGGAAAATAAATAAGTAATATGAGCAAAAAATTATAAAAGGTACAAAAGAATAAGAAGAAAAAAGGTGGAGTACAAAAAAATGAAACAAGGAACAAAATAGAGTGAAAAATAGAATGAATTAAAAGGCTGGAATGATGAGAAGAGAGGAAAAGATAAAAAGAATAAAAAGGGAAAAAAGAAAGAGAAATGAAAAAAAAAATGATGGCCAAACAAAAAGAAGTAGAATGAAAGAAAAACAATAGAAAACAGAAGATAGGAAAATAAGTGAAAGAAAATAAATGAAGTCGGTACAAAAAATAAGCAAAAGAAAAAGAAAGGAAACAAAGAAAGAGGAAAGATAACAATAAGAACCAAAACAACAGCAACAAAACAAAACAACAAAACAAAACAAACAAACAAACAAAAAACAGGAAAAACAGCCTTCCCTCTTAAGCATCTAAGGAGCTTCTCAGTTTTCAGGTGCTCATCAATCAATCACCCTTCAGCCTGCCCTCTGCAGGTGATGTACTGGGTTTTAGCAAATAAAATAAAGGGGGAAAAAGGGAACCAATAAAAAATAAAAAATAACAGATCCAAAGAAATCTAAACAAAAAAAATCTGTCTATATGTTCCCTGTCATAAGGTATCAGTTGTGTGCCTGATAACCTGGTGGATCACTTCCCTAAGGAGACTCAGGAATCAAACCAGGAGCCTCCTTTATGCAAGGCAGGAATTCTTCCACTGGGCCTCACTGGCTCCACAGCTTAAGTAGGCTTCTGAAAGCTTATCTGAGTCTTCCTGCCTCCATTCCCTCAGGCAAGTTAGGCTTCTAATAGTTTGCCAAGCTGGGCTGCTTAAGCGCCTGTCTCTGCACCCTCTTTACCTTAGTTTCTCTCTCTCCCAGGTCAGCTGGGTGTGATAGCCTGTTTGATCAGACTTCCCCTTCCCTCTCTCTGTAGCTGCCTCAGTGGTGGTCAAGGTCCCCTCCAAACTTCAAAGAGGCCTCAGCTGGCCATCTCACTGAAAAGAAACCATTCTCCACCCTCTGCCAGACCCCTTTTCCTCCCAGGGAATGCTCCCTCTCACTCAGTTGGTTGCATGAGTCAGGGGCTTTACCGAGGTTATTTGCCTTGAGAGTGGGCTATATGTGCCGTTTCCAGACACAGGGGTGAATAACTCATGGTTTTCCTTTGGCTTCTTTATCTGTCCAGTTCCCTCCTGGATGATGTGTAGCACTTTCCTGTTTTATATATCTCCAAAGCATCTCCCTTGGATAGGTTTTTGCCCTTTCTCCATTCTTTTTTGTGAGAGAGTTGGGCTCTGCCTACCTACTTCAACACCATTTCCCAGAAGTCCTTTTGATTGTTTTTTAAATCTCCTGTGAGGCATGAAACCCTGGAGAATCACTTTTGGTGAAATCACTTCCCAAGGGGCTACCTTTAAAGTATTGGGTATGTTGGCCTCTAGATACAGCTTGAAATCATAAAAATATATACTTGCTTTCTTATGTCAAATAAAAACTTTGCACCAGACATTGTGAAACAGGCAAGGATGATTTTATTCTTAGCTATAATGGTAGGGGAGAGAGAGTAGAACTCAACTCTGAGGAAGGTAGGGGTTGGCTGTGTTTTGCAGTCAGGGCATGGGTAGTGAAAAAATATCAAGTGGCCATTGGGTGAAAGAGGTGTCCTCTTTCATCAGGAAGTTGGGGGTAAGATTGATAACTTGCACAGCTAGTATCTGAAGATGTCTTTTTTTTTTTCCTTCAGTCTGAGTTGGTTTTCTTTGCAGTCCCATAGCTGCAAGATTAGTGTCAACATTGTCAGAGCAGGGGAGGGAGCAATTAAGTGTATGCAAGGAGCAAGGCTGACAGCTTGGCCAAGAGAAGTAAAAACAGTCTTGGTCAATAGCAATATGCCCGGAGAAGCTAAATGAAAAGCCAGTATCTTGGCCAATGAATAGAGGAGCTAAAGATCAGGTCCAAGCCTATGGAAATTGAGAAAATAGACAATAAGTCACATGAATGACTGAGAACAAAACCATTATTAGAGTGTATTTTATTAGAAAAGCCCACAAGATGGTGGAAAATAAATTTCAGAGTCTGAATAGGAATGTTGAGGTGACTTTTTAGAACTCAAAACCAGGAAGATTTTTCAGCACAAGTGTTAGCCAAATAGTAATCATAGATCCAGCCATAGAGAGCTAAAAAGCCTGACCCAAATGTATGGACAAGGGTCTAAGTTGAGGCTTTATTTGGACATGAGCCAGAACAGGGCTCTAGACTCCATTCTATTCTAGTCTAGAATAGAACACTGACTTTTCAACATTCCTTTTGCATGCAATAAACATTTTTTGTTTAAATTAAATCTAATATGGAATCTCAATATAAGAAAGAGATAAAAGTTCTGGTTGAAGGGAGAATCATGTTTTGGGACATACATTAGCTCTGCTCTTCAGGCACAATTTTTCTTTGTGTAGAAGAACTTTTATCAAATTCACAGAAACATAGTGCTTCAAGGAACACAGTTTTGAAATCCATAGGAACAGGAGAATGAAGATATCATCTCAGAATCTGGAAATTGCAAACAGGTTAATTCAACAACCCAAGTGTAGCAGAAAGACCAAAGGTTTTGGAATATGATAGACCTGGTTTTCAATTCCAGTTCTCCAACTGTGTAAACTTTGGCAAATTTCTTTATCTTTATAAGCCTCAATTTCCATATAAAATTTGTCAACACTCCCCACACTGCAGAGTTATCCTGAAAATGCAAGATATAAATTGTATCAGGTACATAACATGGATCAATTTTTGTTAATGAATTTCCATAAATCTTAGATATGACTGTTTTCTTTTTTTAGCAATTTTATTGAGATATGCTCATATACCATACAATCCATCCAAAGTGCATATGAATGGGTTTTCATATAATCACAGTGTATTAGTCAGGGTTCTCTCAGGAAACAGAATCAACAGGAGATATCTGTCAATAATATGAAATTTTATAAGAGTCTCTCACATGACCGAGGGGATGCGCAAGTCCAGGTTCTGCAAGCAGGTTGCAAGCCAGGGGTCCGATGAAAGTCCGATGAAAGGTCCTTGATGAGTTTCTGGGAGAAGGTGGCTGTCCAAAGACGAGCTGAGAAATTCTCTCTGAATGTTGAAATCACTTCCCCTTTAAAGGCATTCAACTGATTGTATAAAAGCATCACCTATTGCTGATGAAATCTCCCTGATTGATATAGATGTAATCAGCCATCCATGCAGTAAAATCACTGGTGATCGAAGTCCATAAATGCTCTTGTATTACAATTAGCCTAGTACTTGCTTGACCTAACACCTGGACACAATTACCTGGCCAAGTTGACACATTAGCCTAACCATCACACTCAGAGTTGTGAATTAATCACCACAATTACTATTAGAATATTTTCATTACTCCCTCCAAAAAACATACCCTTTAGCAGTTATCTTTCAATCCCTCTATCCGTCCCATGCCATACATATCTGCTAATCTAATTCCATCTCTATAAATTTGTTTATATTTACATTTTATATAAATGGAGTCAAACAATATGCAGTACTTTGCATCTGGTTTCTGTCACTTATGATAATTCTCTCTTTTTTATAATTTATGAAACAAATATTACTGTATTACCATTTATTACAGTCCACAATTTGCTTTCGGTGCATTTTAGCTTAGAAACCATCTTATTATTAACATCTTATGATATTAATGTATATTTGTTCTGCTTCATTGAAGAACATTCTTAAATTTGTACTATTAAACACACTCATCATCTGCAACAGGGTTCTTAGTTATGGCTTTTGCTCTCAGATGGGAGCCGCTTCATTTCTCTGGTTTCAAGTAAAACTCATGGTTTGGGCAGATGGGAACTGTGGGTAGAGGTCCCCCCAGTGCTGTGGGTTTCTGCACTTTGGCATGTAGTGGAGGGTGTTAAAGTACTCTCAAGTGTTCACCCAGCATAAAATGAGACCTTCATCAAATGTCTCCCAACAATCTTTTCCAATTTTATTCCCTCCTTTTCCCTTATTTGGGGCTGATATTCAAGTGGCACAAACCTGTAGGGCTGTCCCAGGTTTTTAAGGTTGGCACCTGTTCTGACTGAGAGATGCCTATGTTGTACCGGTTTTAAGTATTTTGAATATCATTTCTGCCCATACTGAAAAAATGTCTGCCATTTACTGAGTACATACGCTATGTTAGACATTGCCTAATATGATACATAGGTGAACTCAGATTATCCTCACAGCCATCTCATGAGGAAGTATGGTTATTACCACCACTTTATAGATAAGGAAACGCTGTAGTTATACCCTTGCCCCAAATCACAAAGCTAACAAGTTGTAGTGCTGGGATTTAAACCCAGATTTCTTATACTTCAAATTCTGTGTTCTTTCCATTATACATATTTTATCTTTTAGCACAGATATTCCATAATGGAAAAGCTCTAGAATAAATTAGAATAAAATAAGATGGTCTGTGTTTTAGTAAGGGAATCAACAGGATAAATATATATATAGGGAGAGAGACAGAGAGAGATATTTTATGAAATATATTATGTAAATATTGTGAGATTTATTAAGTAATTGGCTCATGTGACTGTGGGGATGGGCAAGTCCAAATTCCATAAGACAGGCCACAAGCTGGAAACTCCAATGAAGGTTTTCAATGAATTCCCCAGCAGAATCTGTGTGGCAGAATTAGAGATGGAAATTCTTCCTTCTGACTGCTGAAATCATCACTTCTCCTTTTAAGGCTTTCAACTGATTGGATGAGGCTTCTCTTATTGTTGAAGGCAATCTCCTTAGTTGATTGCAGATATGATCAGCCACAGTTACAATCAATTTATTGGAGATTTAAATCCATGAAATATCCTCACAGTAACAAGCCAATGCTTGCTTGACCAAACAACTGGATGCTATAACCTAGCCAAGTTGACATAAGAACTTATCACAGTCTGTTATATAGTGTACAGGGAAAAGAGACTACCAAAAATATCCACTGCTGTTGAACTTGAAGGGCCTTTTAGGCTAGTATCCAAGTAAATTGGAAAAAGATAAGCAAAAAATGATTGTACAACTAAGGTAAGATTTTTGGGGCATTAATGCAATTATGCTTAAAATATAAACAGTGTCAAGCCCTTAAGTACAGCATTAAGAAAAAAGGTCTTGGTAATTTGTTGATTTAACTAGATTTTGCAACATTAAATTAGACGAAAATACAGACTTTGTCTAAAGTAGCAAGGGAGTCTAAGAAATATCTATTAATAGTTTCAAACATTGGCTTAGTGACTAGGAAATAATTATTTTTTAGTCTATGGTTTCATAGAGCATTGGTTTTATGGTAGCTTATCTTCTTTTGAGCTAAAAATACTTTATATTTTTAATTAGCTGTCCAAATATATTTTATGGTGAAATTATCCCTCATTGAAATGTCTAAAAGTTATTTTCTTGCTCCTCATGGTTAAAGATAAGGATGAAGATAATCTAGAGCAAAGAAGAACATTAACTATTACAGACTTTCTGCTTAGCAGAAAGAGAAGAGGATTTTTAGTGTGGTTTTTTTAATTGAAAGAAATTCAGCTGTTCTCTCACTGGAGTTTTAGAAGAGACTCAATTCGTGTCTACCTCCTTGATTCCTTCACATTTAAATGGGTGTCTTAAACAGGACTAAAAATATTTGACTTGGAGATATGATATAATCTGTTTCAGTTAAGTTGAATCCCTGACTTTTTTAGTAGACAGAAGAAGCCTAGCATCATTTTAGTACAGGCAATAGAATCAGTGTACTTGGTCAAATGCACTGAGCTTAGTAAACTGGATTAAGAGTCTTTATAATCGACAAAGGTTATGTTTAGTCAGCACAATCTCAGACATTACTATTTCCTTTCCTGAGTTAGAATATCTCTATCCCCCGCCTTGCAGAATTCTATGACAGTTTCCTCTTGACTGCAATCCCAAGAAAACTTCTCTGGATTCTGGATTCTGGAGGTCTCACACATGGCAGTAAATGTGTGATAATCTCTTAGCTCTGCCTGGGTCTAACTCCTCATGCTTATCTGTTTACTTTGTCCCCCACTTCCAGATTCTTTTTTTGCGCTCTTGCAGCATTCCAAAAAAGAAAAAGAAAGAAGAAAATTCTCTTTGGGAAAATATATAGGTTTCTATATTTTGGCATGGATAAACACTTGCTAGGTTATTATGCAGTGTAGGGAGACATGCTAGAGAACTAAAGTTCAAAGAACGTTCTTCACCCCACCCAGAATTATTCAAAGGAATACTGCTATGCTATTTTCAATGGAAAGAACATTCTCATGACTTAACATACTTCAGCGAAGACTTAGGCAAAATCTGCAAGTGATATGTTCTTGCTTATCCAAGATGACAAGAATGGCTTTCCTATTTATTTCTGCCTCACTCTAGTTCTTAAATCTTTAGCTCAACTCTTTTAATTCAGATAATTAATTAATGTGGAAAAATGCTAATGAAGTTAACTTCCCAAACTAGAGTGTTCTAGGGTTGATCTTTATATTTTTATGCTGATTGATTTTTTATGTATATATTTTTTAAAATCTGGACTACTATTGATGATCCCATATTCCTAAACAAATTAAAATTGTTTCTCTTAATAAGATGTCTCTATTGGTTTAATTCTGCTTGTCATTATTACAGAAATAATTGATGTTCATAATGATGACTTAGAGGCTTTCAAAAATTCTCAAATGCTATCTGACACATCATAGAAAAATTAAATTATGCTCAGTAGAGATTCACTTGAATGTCCATTATTAAAGTTTTTAGTCTGTCTCTGTATATTATATTACCCTTTATTAAATTTCACATTTAATTCACTAGTAAAATCCCTTCTGCAGTGATCCCATACAACAACAAACATACTGAATTGAATTTAGGCTTTGTATGATATAGTCTAAATGGTAAAGAGAAATTAATACTTCTTGAAAACCTACTAGATGACTGGTATTCTTTTAGTAAACATTGAATATTAGAATAGTTTAGATTTACAGAAATGCTACAAAGATAGTACAAAGAGTTTGCTTATACCCAATATTAATCTTCTCCTTATATTAACAGTTTTCATTGGTGTGCTGCATTGGTCAAAATTAATGAAGAAATACCGATATATTGTTATGAACTAAAGTCCATATTTTATTCAGCTTTCCTCAGTTTTACCTAATATTCTTTTCTTGTTCTAGTATCCCTTTAGGATGCCACATTACATTTAGTCATCAAGTCTTCTTAGGTTCCTTTGGCTCTGACGATTTCTCAGACTCTCTGACTTTGAAGACCTTGAAAGATCTTAGATGTACTGGTCAGATATTTTGTTAAATGTCCCTCAATTGAGATTTGTCTGATGTTTTTCTCATGATTAGATTGGGGTTTTGTGTTTCGGGGAGGAGGACCACAAAGGCAAAGTGCTGTTCTAATCACATCATATCAAGGGTGCATGCAATCAAAATAAAAATGACTTATTTCTATTGGCATTAATATACACCACTTGGTTGAGGTAGTATTTGGCAGATTTCTCAAATACAAAGTTATTATTATTTCCTTTTTTTCCCGTACTAGACTCTTTGGAAGAAGACATTATGCACAGCACATTCTTAAGGAGTAACAAGTTGTGCTCCTTGTATAAGTTGGTAGTTTATGTCTTTCAAGGAATTGGTCCATTTCAACTAAGTTAACAGATTTGTGGGCAAAGTGTAATTCATGGTATTCCTTTATTATCCTTTTAATGTCCATGGAATCAGTAATGATGGCCCCTATCTCTTTTCTGATATTGGTAATTTCTGTCTTCTTTTTTTTTTTTTCTTGGTTAGCCTGGCTATAGGTTTTTCAACTTTATTGTCCAATTCAAAGAACCAGCTTTTAGTCTCAGTGGGATTTCAGCTGGGCTTTGATGAGAGGAAAGTGGGTGACATAGTAAAAACCATTTTTAAATGGAGTACAAATGCATGGGCTTTGGTTTAATACTACCACAGTTGGACATATCACTTACCTCCCGAGGCTTAGTTTTCTCATTTATTTAAAGTGGGATTGTAGTAAACTAGAACTTAAAATAGGTACATGTTTGCTACCTCTGTCTTTCATATTTCCCTGACAGACATTACTAATCAAATATATCACTCTTTACAAAAAATTATATAAAGCCTCAAAAATTCTTCTCAAAATATCAAGTGGATATAGATAACCTTATGGAATCTAAAAGAAATTACTAGATATAAGTGAATTTGGCAAGGCTGCAGGATATAAGGTTAGTAGACAAAACTCAAGTCTATTCTGTATTCTAAAAATGAAACATTGGAACATGAAATTAAAAGTTCAATTTAGTTACGTTAGCTGAATCTTACACCCTCTACATCCTAACCAGTGCTTGGTATGGTCAGTCATTTTCATTTTAACCTTTCTAATAGATGTGTATAGTGTGATTTTAATTTGTATTTCCCTAATGATAACAATGTTGAACATCATTTTATATGCCCATCCTTATATTTTCTTTGATGAAATGTTTATTCAGACCTTTTCTCTATTTTTAAAGGAATTTTTAATTATTGAGTTTTGAGAGGACTTTGTATATACTGCATACAAGTCCATTACTGGAAATATGATTTGCAAATATTTTCTCCCTATCTGGAAATATTATGAGACTTTTTTTAGGAATTGGCTCACATGACTGTGGGGATAGGCAAATCCAAATTCCATAGGGCAGGCTGCAAGCTGGGAACTCCGATAAAGATTTTTGATGAATTTCCCAGGAGGAGCAGGCTGGCTGTAGTAGAGATGGAAATTCTTCCTTCTGACTTTCAAAATCATCACTTCCCTTTTTAGGCTTTCAGCTGAATGGATGAGCCATCTTTCACTGTTGAAGGCAATTTCCTTAGTTTATTGTAGATGTAATCAGCCATAGATGCTATATTAGTCAGCCAAAGGGGTGCTAATGTGAAATACCAGAAATGGGTTGGTCTTTATAAAGGGTATTTATTTGGGGTAGAAGTCCACAGTTACCAGGCCATAAAGCGTAAGTTTCTTCCCTCACCAAAGTCCATTGCCATGTGTTGGAGCAAGACAGTTGCCGATGTTTGCCAGGGTTCAGGCTTCTTGGGTTCCTCTCTTCCTGGGGCTTTGTTTCTTTCTGAGCTTAGCTCCTCTGTTTCCACCACAAGGTCAGCTGTAGACTGTCAGGCAAATGGCTCACTTCTCTTATCCTGGGGCCTTCTCTCCAACATCAAAACTCCAACATCAAAACTGCTACTCAAAACTGCTGCAATTCTGTTCTTTGTATTTCCCACCTACCAAGGGGTGGGGCTCAACACCCTACTGACGTGGTCCAGTCAACACCCTAATCATTACTTAATCATGCCCAGATGAACAGATCAATTTACAAGCATGATCCAATATATGTATTTTTGGAATTCATAATTCCTTCAAATTGCCCAACGGCTACAAATGCAATCAACTTACTGATAATTTAAATCCATGAACTCTCTTCACAGTAATAATCAAGCCAGTATTTTTGTGGCCAAACAACTAGACATCATAATCTGACCAATTTGACATATGAACTTGACTATCACAGTTCACCCCTTCTCAATGTGGCACCCATACACATCTCCTTAAACTATACTTATTATCTAAATAAAATCAATAACACTTATATTTTCACCTAACAGTACTCAACTGCCCTGTGTACAACCAGAAACACATCAACTTTCTCCAGAATAGGGTGTACGTCCTTGGGTAATAGTCACTCTTAAATTTGATATCCTATAGCTTCAATACTGTGACATGAAGCTAATACAATATGTCATATGTTAAACAGATAAGATAGGAAGGAATACAAAGATATTTGTTTTATGTACATATACACACTCATATGGACATATACAAACATACTCATAACAAAACAAGGAAGAAATATTCATAACAATTCCATTCCTCATGTAACTGGTCATGTGGTCATAGTTCGTATTTATAACTACTTTCTTCCACTACCCATTCCATATTTCTTTTACCCTCAACAAGTACCTCCTTTGGCTGTGGTTCTATGCCTAGTGGGGTGACCCAACCCTTCATTCCTGAATTTTCTGGTCCATTGTTAGTCTTGCCTGGATTGGGTTTTTGCAGTTATCCATTGACTTTAATCACAGGGCATGGTAGTACTAATAGATGCCATAGGGAAGCTCCTGTATTACACGTAAACTCTTCTTTCCCTCCACTTTGTAATAGAAGTTCTATTTCCCCTTGATAATCAGGATCAATCACTCCAGCCAGTACAGTAATTCCCTGCTTTTCCTGTTGATTGAGAATCTTGATAAGCTCAAAATGACCTGATGGTAGTTCAAAGGAATTGTTATGTCTCCTGGTGGAAGCACTCCTCCTTTTGGAACTAAGACATGTAGATCATCAGAGCTTAAAATTTCAGGGAAAGGAAGCAAATATTTTCCTAGTGTATCACTAGGGGTAATAATGAGTGGTACCACTCCCATTTCCACCCCTTGATTCCTGGGCTCATGAATCCTAGCTATAGGAGAAACAGCACCATAGTGTAGATTCAAATTTAGAACATACACAGCCTCCTGAAGAACACTTTTCCAGCCCTAAAAGGTATTGCCACCTAGTTGGAGACATAATTGAGTCTTCAAAAGGCTTATTCCACCATTCTATCAATCCAGATGCTTTGGGATTATGGGCAACATGGTAGGGCCAGTGAATTCCATGAGCATGTACATGTTAAAACACTTCATTTGCCATGAAGTGGACTCCATCATCAGGAGCAATGCTGTATGGAATTCCATCATGGTCAATAAGGCATTCTGTAAGTCCAGGAATGGTAGTTTTGGCAGAAGCATTGCGTCCAAGGAAGTCAAACCCATAACCAGAGTATGTGTCTATTCTAGTTAGAACAAAATGCTGCCCCTTCAATGATGGAAGTGGTCCAATGTAATCAACTTGCCATCAGGTAGTAGGATAATCACTTTGGGGAATGGTGCCTGTGGCAGTTTGAGATTATTTATGAATTCCGAAAAGGGAAAGATTAGAACCTCACTGTTCTGCAGAGGTTGGGTCTCTATGCCAGAGATTAGGGAGAATGTTGCCACCACCTCACTGTGCTAAGTTGGTTGAGATTGTACCCCAGAGACTGGGGAAAGAGTGGCTCTTATCCCAATGTTCTTGGAGGGTGAGGTCTGGAGCTCATTCACCACCCAGATGCTTGATGAGGGTGGAACCAAGAAAAGGGCCATTGGACAAGCCTGTGGAAAGGGAGGGCCCACATGAGGCCTCAGGGAGAAGAAACCATCATCTTAAGAATGACTCTCAGACTTTGAAATCTAATGAAATTTAGAAACCCTGCAGGTTTTTGGAAATGTTGGGGACCAGTGACACATGTTTCCCTCCCAAATTCTCCTTATGGTAATGCAAATATTTATCCTATGTCTGACATGTTGTATATTAGAAGCAGATAACTTGTAAATTTCACAGGTCTACAGTCAGAGGGGATTTTGTCCCAAGACAAAATGTATTTCTCTATCTGTGATGTGATTTTGTACTTAGCATTGCTAACTGAAAGGATTTAAGTTTTTTTTTGAATATTGTAATGTCTTTTGGGGATTCATAGGGTGGAGTGTGGCAGTTTAAGATTATTTATGAATCCAAAAAAGAGAAAAATTACATTTGTAAACTAATCTGTTTCTCTGGCTGTGATACCCGTTGAATGTATTAGATTCAGCTGACATGTCTTGATTAAATTACCTATTAACATTAAGGCTTTGTTTTGACCACATCAGTAGGGCATGACTCAAATTGAGTCCCCACCCCCTTGGTGGGCTGATATATATGGACACTCAAGAAGACACGCAGAAGAGAGAGAGCTCTGTCATGTTTGATCCTGGGGTGCTGGGGAGAAAAGAGTCATTCACCGGATAGTTTGCAGTGGAAGAAAACAGAGCAGCTGAGAAGGCCCAGAAAGAAATGGGCCCTATGCCAGAGATGGATATAGAAAGCCCTGAGAGACCAGGCAGAGATCGCCTGCCATCTTGCTTTAACACGTGGCAGCTGACCTTGGTGAGAAAGTACCTCTTATGGTACCTTGAGTTGTATTTCCATAACCTTGGGACTGTATGATTTTACCCCAAATAAATAGCCTTTATAAAAGCCAACAGATTTCTGGTACTTTGCATCAGCACCCCTTTGGCTGACTAATAGAGTGCCATATTGGCGATTGAGTGCTGATCTCTGCTGTGGCAGATTGGGCATTCAGCAGTGGATATAGCCAGGTTGGTCTTGGTGAGTGGAAATCCGTGTTGCTGAGCCCATGCATAACCGTCATCCCTACCACCATGGCCACTTTGCCCATGAGCCCATTGGGCAATGACTGGAATGGTAGGGGAGTAAGGACAACTGGTATCCACAGAATGGGTCATCTTATCCACTTGATTATTAAAATATTCATCTGCTGATGTCACCCTCTGATGAGCATTCACATTGGACACAAATATCTTCTTGTTTTGCCCACTCAGTAAGGTCTATTTACATACCTCTTCCCCAGATCTCTTTGTCACCAATTTTCCAATCATGTTCCTTCCAAGTCTATGACCATCCAGCCAAACCTTTGGTAACAGCCCATTTAACAATATACAAATGCACCTCCAGCCATTTTTCCTTCCAAGCAAAATGAACAACCAGGTGCACTACTGGAAGTTATGGCAACCAGGAGGATTTTCCCAGAAAGGGGCTGCACTGTGGCAGCTGCTCACTATTGAGTGGTACCTGTATATCATGCAGAACCATCTGTAAACCAGGCCTGAATTTTCTCTTCTTCAATCAAGAACTCCCCAAGAGATCATAGCTGTGGGCTGGGAAAGAGAAGGAAATGTGGCAGGAATGGAGGCCATGGGCATTTGGGCCACTTCCTCATGTAACTTGGCCTTCAAGACATGCTTGAGCCCTAACTCATATACACCACTTCCATTTTATGATGGACTACTGCTATATATGCTCAACCTTATGGCTTGGTGGGTCAGGCAACACTCAGCTCATGATAGGAAACTCAGGTCTCATGCTAACTTGCTGGCCATGGTTAAGTGTTCAGTCCCTACTAAGGCCCAGTAGTAGGCCAAAAGCTATTTCTCAAAAGGAGAAGTTATCTGCAGAGGGTGGCAAGAATTTGCTCCAAAATCCTAATGGTCTGCCTTGTGAATCTTCTATAGGAGCCTGCCAAAGGCTCCAGAGAGCATTTCTATTCACCATTGACACCTCCAGCATCATTGGATCTGCTGGCTCAATGGGCCCAAGTGGCAGAGCATCTTGCAAGCAGCCTGGACCTGTTGCAGCAGGTCTCTTGTTCCATTCCCCACTCAAAACTAGCAGCTTTAGGGTCATTTGGTAAATGGGCCAGAGTAGCACACCCAAATGAGGAATATGATATCTCCAAAATCCAAAGAGGCCATCTAGCCATTGTGTCTCTTTTTTGGCTGTAGGAAGGGCCAGATGCAACAGCTTATCCTTCACCTTAGAAGGAGTGTATTAGTCAGCCTAAGGGGTGCTAATGTGAAATACCAAAAATGGGTTGGTCTTTATAAAGGGTATTTATTTGGGGTAGAAGTCCACAGATACCAGGCCATAAATTGTTAAGTTTCTTCTCTCACCACAGTCCATTGCCACATGTTAGAGCAAGACAGCTGCCAGCGTTTGCCAGGGTTCAGGCTTTTTGGGTTCCTCTCTTCCTGAGGCTGTGTTTCTCTCTGGGCTTAGCTCCTGTTTCCTCCACAAGGTCAGCTGTAGACGATCAGGTAAACGGCTTGCTTCTCTTCTCCTGGGGCCTTCTTTCCAACATCAAAGCTGCTTCTCAAAAAACTGCCTGCTTTGTCCTTTGCCTTGCCTTTTATATTGGATTCCCCCACCCTCCAAGGGGTGGGGCTCAAGGCCCAGTCAACGCCCAGTCAATGCCCTAATCATAATTTAATCATGCCCAGATTAACAGATCAGTTTACAAGCATAATCCAATTATATTTTTGGAATTCATAATTACATTAAATTGGCCAACGGCTACAAGGGGTATCTCAACATGCCCCCTATCACTGAATACCTAGAAATTTCACTGAGATGGAAGGACTCTGATTTTTTGTGAATTTATCTCCTACCCTCTGGCATACAAATGTCTTATCAATAATTCTCGAGTAGTTGCTACATCTTGCTCACTAGGTCGAATCAACATGATATCATTAATATAATGGATATGTGTGATGTCTTGTGGGAAGAAGAGATGGTTGAGGCCTGCTTACTAGATTATGACATAGGGCTGGAGTCTTGAGATAGCCCTGTGGGAGGACTGTGAATGTGTATTGCTGGCCTTGCCAGCTGAAAGCAAACTGTTTCTGGTGGTGCTTACTAACAGCAATTGATAATAGTATTTCCAGATCAATAGCTGCATACCAGGTACCAAGGGATGTGTTGATTTGCTCAAGTAACAATACCACATCTGGAACAGCAGTTGCAATTGGAGTCACTGGTTAAGTATATGATAATTCACTGTCATCCTCCAACATCTGTCCGTTTTCTCCACAGTCCAAACAGGAGAGTTGAATGGGGATGTGATGGGAATCACTATGACCACTGCATCCTTCAAGTCCTTGATGGTGGCACTAATCTCTACAATCCCTCCAGGAGTCTTGTATTGCTTTTGATTTACTATTTTGCTAGGTAGTAGCAGTTCTACTGGCTTCCACTTTGCCTTTCCCACCATAATATCCCACATCCCACAAGTCAAGAAACCAATATGGGGATTCTGCCAGTTGCTGAGTATGTCTATTCCAATTATCCATTCTGTAACTGGGAAATACCATAGAATGGGTTCAGGAACTCACTGGATCTATTGTAAGATGGAGTAAAAACTCCATTGATCACCTGACATCCTTAAGCCCCTTCTCTGACTGGTGAACCACAGAGACATTTGGATGTACTGGAATTAATGTCATTCCTGAGCAAGTTCCTAATAATCTCCAAAGTGTTTGACTATTTTCTTTTCCCCAGTGCAGATTTACCCTGGTAAAAGGCTGTAGTACTCTTTGGGTGGGTGGGTGGAGCACAGCTAGGAGGAAGATTAACAGTATAAATTATTGGCAGTGTAGCAAAGACCTTCCCCAAAGGGACCTTTTATCTTCCCTCCATTCAAGGGGCTCTGGGTCTGTAAACTGTCTCAAGTCTGGGGTTTGATTAAGGGGCTGTGACTTTTTTTTGTAATTCAAGTTAGACTTGTGTTCACTTGACCTATAACTCTTCTGTTTATATAGATCAAGTAAGAATTTAGTAGACTGCCCATCTATTTTACTTCTAGGTACCCCATGATCTACTAGCCAATGCCATATGTCTCTGAGTCAGAATGTTTTGATAACTGCTTTGAGTCTGCTGTCCATTTGGTAGCCATTCCCACCTTGTATTTGTTAATTAAGCTCTGGCCACTTAGCTTCTGCTAACCCAGGATGTGATCATTCCCATTGTGTTTAAGGATCCAAGCTTATTGACACCAGTTCCCATAGTACTATCTGACCTACAGAGAAGACCAACCACAGAGCTCTTCAAGGATGATGGGGTTAATCTCACAAATTTATTCCTCACAGTCCTGGTGAAAGGTTTGTCCTCTGGACATTCCAGGAGTGGGTGAACAGGACATGATAAATCCACTTTAACATTACAATTGCTTTAAGCCTTTGGATTCCCTCATCTACGTTATACCAGGGCAGTTCTGGCATTTTGACCTCAGGCTATGTAGGCTACCTTTCATCCATGCTTCAACTAACCTCCCAAACAAAATGTTAGAGTGCTTCCTAATCCTGGAGCTACAACATTGAATCCAGATCTCTGCTCAGTGAGGCCATATCAATACATTCAATTTTATATCCCTAACCATTATCCCACATTCTTAATATCCATCCCCATATATATTCCCTTGTTTTCTCTTTATATAAATTGGAAAAATCATGCAGTTCTTTTGGAGCATATTGCACCTCCTTATGCACTTTGTACCTCACTTTTTGGGGCCTGTTGGAACTTCAGTTAAGTTTTAAGTCTGGAAGAAAAGAGGCGGGGGGGTGTCATGAGAAGAATTAGAAGGGTCTTGCTAGCCAACTATCTCAGGACATTCCATTGCAGTTTTACCTGGTGAAACAGGATTAATCTCTTCAGCCAGATTAGTGAGGGCTCTTTCCTTCTAGGAGGTGGTTATAGGTTTATCAGGTGCAGCAGGGTTAATCTCTTCAAGTGGAAGTTGGATGACAGATTCTTTAGAACAGACCATTACAGGTTTATCTGGCAAAGACTCAGCAAAATCTAGGGTTTCAATGTCCCCACAGCCATCATTATCAAAATATAAGTCCCATTACAATTTTCAGGATCCCATTTCTTTCCAAACAATGCCCTCATTTTAACAGTAGACATCCTTCAAGATTGATAATTTAGTTTACTTTGTAATTCAGCCACTTGCACAACTCAAGTCTGTAGCTACATAAAATAAGATTTTCTTTCAAGGCACACATAGAAACTTTCTCAGTCTTCATGTGGCACTTAAGTTGGGAATTTGAAGCCTTGAGCTCATCCCTTTCTCTTCTAAGGAAAAGCCAGTCAACAGCATTATACCTTTTAACTCCACAAAACTGTTAAGGTGGCAAAAACACTCTCACCCAGAGCCTTGCCTCTTAGAAGCATTTGAGTAGCTGTATCTAGTGGTGATATTTTGCATATCTCTATTGCCAACTCACTCCATGGACTATGAGTCCATCCTGATTGTTGGAAATAGAGTCATTAGTACTTCTGAATCTTATCAGGTGGAGAACCAATTTCAAAAATCCCAGAACCAATTCAGAAATCTCATCCATAGGATTCTGTTTCTCAAGAACCACTTGTGTTACCAAAGTGGTATTTGTTAGGGTTCTCTAGGGAAACAGAATGGAGAAGAGAATATAGTAGAAATATTATGAGACTTTTACAAGAATTGTCTCACATGACTGTGGAGATGGGCAAGTCCAAATTCCATAGAGCAGGCCACAAGCTGGGAATTCTGATGAAGGTTTTCAGTGAATTTCCTGGGAGAAGCAGACTGCCTGAAATAGAGATGGACATTTTCCCTTCTGACTGTCATATTCATCACTTCTCCTTTTAAAGCCTTCAACTGATTGGATGAGACTTCTCTTATTGTTGAAGGCAATCTCCTTAGTTGATTGTAGATGTAATCAGCCATAGATGCAATCAACTTACTGATGATTTAAATCCATGAAATATCTTACAATAAGAATCAGGTCAGTGCTTGCTTAACCAAACCACTGGACATCATAACCTGGCCAAGTTGACACCTAAACTTTACCATCAGAGCATATTAACAATACTGAGCCTTCCAATTCATGTACAATGTATATCCACCATTTTAAGTAATTTAATTTCTCTCAGCAATGGTTTGTACTTTTCAGTTTATAGGTCTTGCGCATCTTCGTCAGGTTTATCATATTTCACATTTTTATGTTATTATAGGTGACATTTTTCAAAAACTTCAATCTCCAATTATCCTTTGCTAATATGTATAAATACAATTAATTTTTACATAATGATCATGTCCTTCAGTCTTATTATTTGTTCTAGTAGCTTTTTGTGGATTATATCACATTATCTCTATACATGATCATGCCATCTACAAATAAAGATAGTTTACTTGTTCCTTTCAATTTGGATGCCTGATATTTATTCTTCTTACCTGTTTGCACTGGCTAGAACCTCCAGTACAATTCTGAATGAAAGTGTTGAGACCAGACTTCCTTCTTTATTCCTGATTTTAGGAGGAAAGCATTAATGCTTTCACCAGTAATTAGGCTGTTAGCTGAAGTTTTTTGAACTTTGAAGGAATATTCATAATATTTCCTTATTATTCTTTTAATATAAGTAGACTCTAAAGTAATGTCACCTGTAATTACTGGTATTTATATTTGTGTCTTCCCCATTTTTTTTCCTGATCAGTCCAGGAAGAGATTTATCAATATTTTGATCTTCTCAAGAAAAGTGCTATTGATTTTATTGATTTTCTATATTATTATTTTTTGTTTTCTATTTCATTAATTTCCACTTTCTCTTTATTATTTCCTTTTTATACTTACTTTAGTTTTCCTCTGCTCTTATTTTTCTGATATCTTAAGGTAAAAATTGAGGTCAATATTTAGATATCTTCTTTCTTTTCTATTATGGACATTCAGTGCTATAAATGTCCCTCTATATTCTGCTTTAGCTGCACTACACAATTTTTATACGTTGTGATTTCATTTTGATTTAATTACTATTTTCTAATTTTTAGATCTTCTTTAACTCATGGAAAATTTAGAAGTTTGTTATTTGTTTACTGAATATTTGGATATTTTTCAGTTATCTATGTTATTGATATGTAATTTAATTCCACTATTGTCAGAGAATATACTCTGTGTGACTTGAATCCTTTTGAATTTAATGATACTTATTTTCATATGCACTTGAAAAGGTGTGTATTTTGCTGTTGTTGGAAAAAGTGTTCAATGAATGTTAGTTATATCAAGTCGATTAATAATGTTTTTCAAGTCTTATATATTCATATTGATTTTCTGTCTATCGTTCTATCAATTATTAACAAGGATGCATTAAAATCTATAAGTATAAATATGGACGTGGCTTTTTCTTTTAGTTTTTACTTCATATATTTTGAAGTTCTGTATTAGGTAAATACATGTTTAGAATTTTTGTTTTCTCAATCAATGGACCCCTTTACAATTATGATCTGACCTTTATCCATGGTCATATTTTTACTCAAATTCTGTTTATTTTCTCCTGATGTTAGCATAGGTATTCAAGCTTTCTTTTGGTTTATGTTAGGATAGTGTATTTTTTTCCCCATCTTTTCACTTTTACCTATTTGTGTCTTTATACTTAAATCAAATTTCTTTTAGGCAACATATAGTTTGACCTTACATTTTAATTAATCTGAGTCTTCAACTTTTAAAGCAGGTGTTTAGGTCATTTACATTTGATGTAATTATTGATATCATTGAGTTTAAAATCCATCATCCTGCTATTTTTCTATTTGTCTTATCTGTTTTGTATTCCTGTATTCCTCCTTTTATGTCTTCTTTTGGATTATTTGAGTATTTTTCTGGGTCTATTTTTTCTCTTTGCTGGCTCATGTTCTTCCTCTTCATGCCTTATCTTGTAGTTTCTATTACTAAGTCTTCAAGTTTAATCATCTTTTCTTCTGTAATGTGTCAAATCTAGCATGAATTCCATTCAGAAAATCATTATCTTAGATATTGAAGTTTTCATTATTAGAAGTTTGATTTGGACTACTTTTAACTCTTCCAGGTCTCTCAACATGCCATGTTCAATCTTTCCTTAGCTTCTGATCATAGGTGATACAGTTGTCATAGCTATTTAATGTCTTTGTATATTAATTCTAAAATGGATGTCATTTCTGGATCAATTTCTTGGATATTTTTATTCACCATGGGATATAATTTCCTGCATCTTGGGATGCCTACTAATTTTTGATTGAATGAAAGACATTGTGACTTTTACCCACTGAGTACTGGATATTATTGTGTTCCTAAAAATGTTCTTCTGGTATGTGGTTAAGTTACTTTGTTTAGCTTTTAAGCATTTTCAGGAGGAATCAGAGCAGCAATTAGCCCAGGGTTACATTTTCTTACTATTAAGTGAACACCATGAAGTTTTCTACCCTGAGGGATGGGAATAAGTGCT
>JAQZBX010037257.1:0-23863 GCA_029593785.1 Cabassous unicinctus | reverse complement strand
CTGCTGGAGTGTTTTATACTGTGAAATGAGTTGGCCAGATTGTGGGGTGCAACGCGGGTGGGACAGATCCTTCCAGAAGGATCCTGGCCTTCCACCCCCAACCCCCCACTCCCCAAAGCCTTTTCTTGGCCTCCCCTCTCCCCATCTGCCTCCTTTCTCCCCACAACAGTGAGTTTGAGTCAAGGGGGTGACAGAATCGAGAGAGGGTGACAGTTATTGGCATGGCCCCTCTCTCTCCTCAGGACCCCCCCCCCCAAGTCCCGGCCTTTTTCTTAAAGGCCCGGCACCCTTCCCCAGCCTAGGACGCCACCTTCTCCCTCCCCTTGGCACCCCCACAACCCCTCCAGAAAGGGAGCAAGGGAACGTTGCAAGGGGGTTAGACATTTTTCCGGAGAAGATTTAAGGGCTGAGGCTTTAGCCCCCAAGCCCCCCCCAATTTTTGGACTGGCAAGCTCAAAGGGGCTGGGCTCCCACCATCCCAGCTTCCCGGCCCTCAGCTCCTCCAGTTCTCCCAGCCCCGAATCTTGGTTTTGGCTCTCCCACCCCAGCCTTTCCTTGTGCTTCACCTCATGAGAGTTTTATCGTGAGGCAAATTTCTATTTTTTAATATCGGGGGTGGGCCACGCCACCCTCTGTGCTGCATGGAAACATTCCACGTGCCCCCCTTCCGTGCTCCCCACCTGAACCCAGCCCCCTCCCGTGGCTATTGATCCCTCTCCTGGTTTCCGAAAGGCACTTATATCTATTATGTATAAATAAATATATTATATATGTGTGTGTGCGCGCGCGTGCGCGAGTGTGTGAGCGCTTCTGCAACCTCAGCCTGCGTCGCACTGGTCCTTAAAGGCGGGCCGTCGGATTGGAAACACTGCTTTGGGAAACTTGGAGTCTATCTGACCACGTCTAGCTGTCCCTTTTCTCAATGTCTCGGCCCCTCTGGTTGTTTCTGGCAGTCTCTGGCTGTCTCTTTTCTGAGTGCCCCCCCCCCCACTCTGCCTTTTTTTGTGTGTGTGTCTGTGATTTTTTTTTTTTTTTTTAATTTAAAAACTTTTTATTTTGAAATAATTTCAAACTTACAGAAAAATTGCAAAAAAAATAATACAGCCTGTTTTTATCGGACCATTTCTGCCTGTCTCCTTTTGGACTGTCCCTGACCCTCCAGCTGTCTTCTGACTCTGCGTTGGTTGGGGACATGGGATTTTATTTTTGCGAGGAAACCTGAGGAATTGTAGATTTTTACAGTCTGTATCTTTAAGGATTCTGGGTGTGAGTGTGAGACTGTGAGCAGGGCCTGCCCCACAGTTTATTGATTCTCTAACCCTGCTCCCTTCCAGGCCATTTGTGGTTCTCTTTTTGTATTTTGCACCTGACCCCGGGGGCAGGGAAGCCTGGCGCTCTGCCGCTCCCCTCCCCCTATGGTTCTGCACTGTCGCCATGTTTCAGCCCTCCAATAAAATGCCTTGAAAAATGCATCCACCGAGCCTCAGTGTCTTTTTTCTCCCAACGTCCATCACTTGGCTTCCTTTCAGCATGAGGGAGTGATGTCAGATTGCTGGGGAGACTATACACATACACAGACACACACACATGCTGGAGCTCCTACTAGGGAATCAGCCTGTAGAGGATGGAGGGAGGCTAGACAACCAGTAGGACTTCCCATACCCACAGGATGTGCCTCCTACTGGAGGAGGCAGAAAATTATCTGTGAGGTGTGTGCTATGGATGTGCTGAAGGGCTGAGGTTGGGTCCTGTATATTCTGGGGAAATGGCTTGAGCAAAAGATGAGGAGGTGGAGACTCATTATTAAATGGGTTTAAGGTCAAGAGATAATTGTGATTGTTCCCTTCCTTCCACCTCCAGCTACTGGAGAAGAGAGATAAAAGACTCCTGCAACACAAGTTTAAGGCGGAGAGTTCCCTTCCCGGGCCCCTCCCAAGAGGTAATCTGGAGCCACTCACCCACGGGGTTGAAGGCTGCACCCTACACCACTGAGACCCAATGCAAAAAAGCTGGACCCCTCCCCAGGAGTATATGGACCACAAAAACTAGGATCACTTTACAATGAAGATAAGTTTCTTTTTTCTTTTCATGTGGCCACTTTTCCTGGGTTATGAACATACGGGGCAGACCCAAGGCTGGCTCTAAACCAAAAATATTGCCATTTCATCTTTCCAAAAATACAGCTGAGCCACCCCCATGCAAAAATCCGAGCTCTGTCTTATTTGCATAGCAGCGAGCACCCTGGGAATTGAAGTGAGTGTCCACAGGTCACTCAGACACCTTAATGAATAAGTGAATAATGAATAAATGAATAAGCAGGGGAAGCTGTGGTGGTGGGCATTCATTATTAATTCATTAATTAATTCAACAAAATTTGCGAAGCACCTACTCTGTGCCCAGCCCTGTGTGGCAGGCTGTGTTGGGGACACTGAAGAAATTGAGGCAGCCCTGGTCTTGTCCTCCTGGGGCTCCCAGACCAGTAGGGGAAACAGACACGGCTTAGTAAGGAACGACTCAAAGAGATGGCTGGGTTGGGGGAGCCCAGCAGCAGCAGCAGTACCTGACCTGGTCTGGGAGTCAGAGAGGGCATCCTGGAAATCAGGACACCTGAGTTGAGTCCTAGAGAATGAGCAGACGGAATAGAAGAAGAATGTGAAAAGGATGCAAAGCCGAGGAGATAGCAAGTGCAGAGATCTGTTGGTGGGGACAAGGTTGGTACATTGAGGGAGCTGGAGGTTCATGGAATATGGAACAAAAGGTATGGAGAGTGGTCAGCAGGGACCAGATTCTCCAGACGTTCCAGGCTAAGGAGTTTGGATGTTTTCTTGAAGGCATTGGGGAGCTTTGGCAGGTTCTGAGCAGCAAAGGGCAGGTTTGTGCTTTGGGGAGACCTCTCTGGGTCCCTGGTTGATGGTGGCTGAGCGTGGGGCTGGGGAGAGGGGGAAAGACTGGGGCAGGGACCCCGGGGTATGAGGAGGCCCTGGACCAGGGCTGAGCATGGAGGTAAAAGGAGAAGAAGGATTCAAGAGACATTCAGAAAGCAAAACAGACTGGACTTGGCGAGTAGCTAGTTGGGGAAGGACAGTATGGTTCAGTGGCAAAGAGCACCGTCTGGGTTTGAGAGCCCCGGAGCTGAGGGTCTACCAATGTTGAGCGACCTTGGGCAAATGACCTCATCCCCCTGAGCTTCAGTTTCCTCACCTGCAGAATGGTGAGGAGGCTGTGAGCTCGTGCCCGCCTGAGGGTGCAGGTACCACCCACTCACTGGCCTGATTGGGGCACCATGTCTCCCTTCTGCTGGCTGACCCCCTTTCAGCCTTCAGGTCTCCGATCAAGGTCACCCTGCTCCCGTCTCCTTGGTAGATGGCCTGATAAGCTCTGTGTTTTCCCTTATCAGCAGTTCTTAATTAGATGTGTAATTACACGATCGTTTAATATGGCCTTGCTCACTGGACTGGGAGCCCCATGAGGCCAGAGTCGGGGTATTTCCAGCACCGCCCAGGACAAAGCCCGGCACTTAGGAAATACTTGCTGAAGGAGTGAACGAGCAAATGAATAAATCTTTGGTGAATAAATGCACGCGTGATTAATGCATGAGTGAGCAAATGACTGGGTGAATGAGCAAGCGCAGGGAGAAATCCAGGATAATTCCCAGGCTTCAAATAGCTTAGAACTGAAGGGTGTACTGTGAGTTTTTCTTCACCTTTCAGGAGTCATCTTCGATGATCCTCGGGAAGAAATGCAATCACAGGCGAGATTTTCCAGAGACCCTTAGACATTTGGTTTGGAAACACTTTCTCGGGACGCTGGGGTTGCAGCGACCTCTTCTGGCGCCGGAAAAACCAGCTTTGTAGGATCCGTTTGAAGAAAAAGTAAACTACAGCCGCCCGAAAGGTGGAATTGAACCACTCTGTCGCTAGACAGCTACAGGTTTGAAGCCTGCACCCCAGACCACTGAGGATCATCCGGGCGAGAAAGTTGTTTGCCCCACAGGTAAATAAGCCCCGTAAATGCTTACTTTTTACAGTTATGGTCCTATATTTTGAAGATGTGTTCTAGTTAACTTCACTATCTATAAATTCTTCCTAGCACTATCTACGGAAAATATCCTTCTAAAATGTTGTCTCTCCTTCACAAGGCATGAATCATCCGCGCTCAGGAAAATAAATAACTATTTGCATAGAGCTATGCATTCTGGGAAGCGGTTTCCCGGGTCCGGGTCCACGTGCCTCTAGCTGTTAAAGGGCTAGGAGCCCCTTTTTCCAAAGAGAGAAATTCGTTTTTTAAGAGGACAGCCTCATAATTCGGCACTCAGAAAGAAGCTCCTTTCTTGAACAATCTGAGTTCTCCTGCGGAGGAGTGAGCGGGTTTCTGTAGGAGCTTCTAGGTCTGATTTAGCCCAGGCCCGGGACAGACCACTTCTCCAGAGGCTCTGAGCAGCCCCCGATGTGACTGGTGCGACACCTGCTGGTCTTTTATGGAACTGCAGGGATCTATGGGGCCCTGTGTTCATTCAAATGTTTACTGAGCGCCCATTGTGTCCCAGACACTCTCCTAGGTGCTGGGAATGCAAAGTGGCCAAAACCACAGAAATCCTTGTCTCCCTGGGGGAGGGGGCGGGGAAACGACACTAGAGCTCGTCAATTTCTACATCGGCATTTTATGGCCGGGGAAACTGAGGCTCGACAGTACAGTACCCCAGGTCACACAGCTTACCCACCTCTGGCTATCCGTAATCACTATCAACATTAACAAAATAGGGATCCTTTTATAACCTAATCCTTTGAAAATGAAGTCATCCGCATGAAATCTTTCATAGCCCCCATCTCAGACGAAAAGCAAAAGTTTTCACCATGGTCGACAAATCCCTATAATCTCTCCCCTTTCACCCCTCTGATCCCATCTCCTCCTCGTCTCCGCTCACATGCTCTGCTTCCAGCCCACAGGTCTGCAGCTGAAGGCACCAGGCATGCTCCGTCCTCAGGGCCTTTGCTTTGATGATCCCCCTGCATGAATCTCGCGCCCCGCCCCCCCACGTTCCTTCTCGCCTCTGCTCAGATATTACCACTCAGTGAAGCCTTCCTCCATCACCGGGTTTAAAAGAGCAAGCCCTGTCACCCTATCCCCTTACCCTGCTGGACTTTCTCCATCACACTGATCACCCACCTGACCTATTCTATGTCTGTTTGCTGACTGTCTGTCCGCTCCTGCTAAAAATGTCAGTTCCATGAAACCAAAGACTTAGTAATGTCATTCATTGCTGTGTCCCTAGAGCCTAAGAGGGCTTGGCACAGAACAGATGCTCAATAAATATTAGTGGGCTAAATTTAAAAATATCAGTATCCTTTTCTGAGATGCAGTTTCCCCACCTGTAAAATGGGACTAGTATATTGATTGATCTTACTGACTTATTGGGAATCATAACAAAAAAGAATGAATGTAAATGTCTAGCACCAGACCAGGCAACTGGGAGGTATTCAAGGAAGGCAGCTTCAGCCTCCAACCTGTTTTCTGCCTCCAGCGAGGGGGCCAAGATGGTTTGGAGGCTTTAGTCATTCCCGGCCCCAAAATCTCAACCAGTCCCTCCTCCCCCATTCTTTGATATGGACAAGTGGACACTCTCTATCTAACCTAAAGTGTAGATAAAAGCGTCTTCAGGAAATTTAAATTTTTCTCTGGAAATTTAAAGTAGTCTACCTGCTTTGCAAATCCCGATTCAAGAGAAGCCCCCTCAGTCCTTTTCCTTTTCCTAGCTGCTGCTAGGCCCTGCTAGACACAAATTCTGCAGCTCTAACTGACTCGCAACGGCATTATCTATTACCTAAAGTGTGCCATGTGTTGCTAGGGGCAAGTGAGATGATTTTTGGATGATGCACGAACAAACATTTTAAATGCTAATAGTTTTGTGTTTATTTTTACCGTCATCTTCTATTTCTGGCAAGTGATACTGGTTTCCTTTTAAGGTGGTGAAGTAACATTTTTTTTTTTTAAAGACAATGGTTTTGTTTTTTTAAATAGAAAAATTCAAAGAAAAATATTAGGTAAATAGCAGAACAGGTGGTGTAACAATCGTGAAGGTGATGAGGGAATGACTGCACTTTGGGAAACAATGTCACAGCTAATGAAAGCAGCTTCTTTTGACTGGGCATTTATTATGTGCCAGGCTCTGTGCCCGGCGCTTTATATTTCAGTTATGGTTGTGTCAACCATTTTCCTGTAGAAGAAACTGAGGCTACAAGAGGTGAAGTCACTTACTTAAGCTCACAGAGTCAAGAGGTAGTGGAGCTGGGACTCAATCCCAGGTCCCTGGGACTTTAGACCTCAGTGTCCTCCTCCTCCACTTTACAGCCTTGAAAAGGGAGGCCCAGAGAGGCCAGGAGGCCCTGGACTTGTTCCCAAGGCAATTGGGATGGAGAGAAGGGGATGGATGAGACCTGTGTGGGGGGTAGAATGGACAAGGCTGGGTGACTGAGGGTGGCAGGCACATCCTTGGTCAGGGAAGATGAGGCGGTTGAGATATGGCAGGGACAGTCACCCAGAAGGCCTTTGGACATGGGGCTGGGGTTCAGGTAAGAGGACTGTGTGTGTGGATTGATCAGTGATATCTGGCGCAAGCACACGCAGGGAAAGTGGCTACCAAGGCTCTGGTAGCCCTAGGATGAGTGGTCTCTCAGCGTCCTCCCCTCCATCACTTCATAATCTAACCGAGGGCGGAGGGGGCTTCTCCGGCAGAAAGGGGGAAGGGTCTTCCTTGAGTATCACTTAAGTGCTTTTCAGCGCAGGAAGGTGAAAGCTGGAGAAGACTGGATGCACAGGAGGCCTTGGGTTTTCCACAGGAGTCTTTATTACAGTGTAAATTCAAGCTCGGGCCTCCTCTGGGCCCCATGCAAAGCCCCGGCACTGGGGCCAGCGACGTCCAGGAAACACCAACCCCTCACGGCGCCTCCAGCGGCCGGGTCGCGGAAGTGCAGGACGGGCGCACTGTCTAGGCAACAAGTCCCAGCAAGCCTCGCGGCCAAGATGCCTAGCCTTTCCTGGACTTCTAGAGCAGAGCCTCTTGGGAAATGTAGTCCGATCTGCTCAGGCAATTTGCGCAAACTCCCTGCGGGGAGCGATCCTGACAGCCCACCCTCCACCCCCGGGAAATGGCTGGGGCCTGGGGTGGACAGAGTGGGGACCAAGGAGGGATGGAGGGGAGCTGAGGGCTGCTGGGGATGGGGGCAGGCGGCCGGTGGACAGACACAGCCTCTCATTCAGCTTTGGCTTTGGATCCGGAGACTGCTGCTGCGGCTGAGGCAAGGGCTCCCATCCCTGGGATCTTAGCTCGGATCCTGAGGGAGAAACGGATGGTGGTGAGATGGGGCAAGACAGGGAGTAAGTACCTGAGAACTAAGGGGAGGGTGGGATGGGGTAACGAAAGCCAGCCCTGCCCTCCACCTACCGACCTGCCTTGGAGCTGCCTCTCACCCTTCTCTGAGAAAGAGACATTCAGTCCCAGGGACTTTGGGGACAGGGAGTGTAGAAAGAAAAGTTCCCAAACTTCCCCCTCCCATCCATCTCCTCCCCATGCTCTTACTTAGCTTTGATGTGGCTCAACTGATTGGTCACCAACCCCACATACTGGTCGATCTGTGCCTGGGGAGATAAAGCAGGTGTGAAAGAAGGAAGGGGGTGTGGTTTCTCCCTAATTCATTAAGGAACTGCTTTCATCCCCAACCCCCAAATCACCACCTTCAACCCTAAATCTAATAAACTTTCCTGGGAATTCAGAGATTCAAGCTGTAGGGTCAGTTGATTGGGCACCTGCTCTGTAGGGAGTGTTGCCAGGCAGTCTGTCCTGGGCACGACTATGAGTTTTTGAGTGCCTGTGCATTTGTGTGTGTGTATGTGTTTAGGGGTGGAGGGCAGTGGTGTTGGCTGGCGAGTCCCCAAGTGGATTGATTTGAATTCTTGCTTGATTCACAGCATTAGCTGACTCTGTGAGTCTCGGCGATGCTGGCACATTAGAACTGTCTCTGGCAGGGCCATGTATCAGTCGGCCCTCGGCTGTTCTGGAGAAGGGAGTGTCAGCCTCTCTGCCTGTCTCTGGCTAGGAGGAATGTCAGCGTTCCAGGCAACAGCCATCCCACCTGATTCTGGCTGAGATGTGAGTCAGCCCCTGGCTATTTCAGGGAGTGAGGGTATCAGTCACTCTGCCTGTCTTTGGCTAGGATGGGTGTCAGGCAGGGCCAGGCTATGTTTAGGGATTGGTGGCAGCAGTCTGTTTGTCTGTCTCCAACTATATATATGTTTGTCAGTCCCTGGTGGCCTCAGCAGGAAAGGGAGTTAATTGGTCTGCCTGTTTCTGGCTAGGACAAGTGTTGTTCAGTCTCCAGAGGTGTCAGGGAGAGAAAATATGTCAGGCTCTCTTCTTCTGGCTGGGACATGACAGTCAGACCATGGAGCCCCTGGGGGGAGGGAGCATCCGCTAGCCTACCTGCCTTGGGTTAGGGCAAGTCCTATCCTGGCTCTGTCAGGGGTGGAAACCCTAGGCGACCCTCCTGCCTCTGGCTGGGACAGGAGGAGGACAGTCAGATCACCTGTGCTCCTCTCACACTCACCTGGTGTTGCTGGTACAGCAGAGGGATGGTGAATAGACCGATCACTCCTGTGGGCAAGAGATGGGGGTCAGGGCTCTCCTGGGAGGATAACAGTTCCATCTAAGGCCCTGGCCCCCACCTAACCCCAAGGACTACCCACCTCCCCACCCATCCCCACAGCCTTCCCAGCTCACCCAGAATGAGAAGAGTCAAACCATTGAAGACGGCACCCACGAAGGTCAGGATGTAGAAGAGGAAGGCCAGCTGGGGGTGAGGGTCAAGGTTAAGAGTCTACCAGACACTCTGCAGGTTGTGAACTTACCCAGCAGTGGCCCTCCCACTCCCAGGGTCAGGGAAGGGGTGGGGGCATTGGGGCACCTTCAGGGAGTCCACGAGGTCTTCGACCAGGAAGAAGTGCCGCAGCTGCGTGGCTGCAGAGACTACGCGGGAGGCAACCTGCTGGGACAAGTGTTCTGTCTGCTCCCGGGTCAGGGTCAGGTCCACATCCAGGAAGGCTCTGAGGGGACAGAGGGGAATGGGGGCAGCTCAGGGGGTGGGCAGGGCTCAGGCTGGGGTGTGTGGCTGTGACAAGGGTAAGAAAGGGGGTGAACCAGAGTCAGGACTGGGGGACAAGGCAAAGGAACCAGGTGTAGAGGGCTGGGTCAAGATGGGGGTCAGGGAGAGGGGTCAAGGATCAAGGGTCAGAGATTAGGATCAGAGGTTGGGGCTAGGGGTCAGGGGTCCGAGCCTGGTTTGAGTAAGGTTCAGGGTCAGGTTAGAGTCAGAAAAGGATCAGGAGGCGCCAGGGTCCAGGTAGGAAGGAGCTAGTGCCTGGTTTGAGGCCATGAGTCATGATTGAGGGTAACCATCAGGGTGTGGACAGGGGTGAGGGTCAGGGGCCAGAGGTTCTCACTGGAAGGGGTTGGTGCCGTCCCCCCGGTGCACGGCCTGCAGCACTTTGCGGTAAACCCTGAGAGAGATGGTGCCGCAGAGCAGCAAGAGGGCCACATGGGCAGCCACGGACACGATGCTAAAGTGCAGGAGGCAGAGCAGGGAGACCATGAGACCTGTGAAGACGACTCCTGATGTCCTCGTGTCCTTCCAATACAGCAGGTCCGCCACTGTAGAGGGGAGTGGGCATCAGGCCAGGGCTCAGGCCGGGGCCCGGCTGACCTCCTGACCTGGACACCTCATTTCCTATCCCAGTGTTGAACCAACCTCTTGACCCTCCTGTCTGAGCTTTAAACCAATCTCCAAATTCTTAGTGTCCTATTTGTTTTCATGTCTGCCTCCCCACTTCGCGCCCCCGGAAAACCCATGTTAACCATCTAGCCAGTCCCTGTAGTGTCACCCCTGCCCATGCAATTATGGTGACACACATACATACTAGCACACTTTGGTCATTATTTATGAGAAATGGACTCATATACACACTTTTCTGCATCATGCTCATCACAATCCACTTTTCTTCATAGAAATCTGTCTTAGTCAACCCTAATTCATGCTTTTTAAGGGACACATGATATTCTGTATTGTGGCTGTACCATCATTTATGCACCCATGTACCTATTGCTGGGTCATTCATTCTGTTTCCTCCCACCACCCCCCAAACAGTGCTGCCAGCAACATCTTTCTATAGTTATTCTTACTTCCGGGAGCTTCAATTTCTGAGCTAGAATCCCAGGGATGGACTCACTGGGTGGACTGGTTATAGATTTCTGAATGTCATAAATGATGCCAGGTCGCTGACTGGCAAGATTGTAACAATTCTTATTTCCCCAGGCAACAAATGGGAGTGCTCTTTCCCCATCATCCTGCCTAGCAATGGGTGTTATTTCTTTCTAATTTTTGCCCACCTGATAGGTATAAAGTGATAGCTCACAGACACCTCCTACCAACTCCCCACCACGCTGGAACCCCCCTGCAAGCTCCCAGAGGCCTGCTCCAGTGGGTGGGGGAGGGGCCGGGTCGCCCGAGGCGGGGGCTAAGTTTAGGCACGCTGGGGGGAGGGGGCCTCGCCCGCAGCTGTGCTGGCCCGTCCAGCCCCTGAGTGACAGCGCCGCCTGGGCCCACGGCTGGGGGAGGGGATATCCCTGCTCCTGCGTCCCAGGGCTCTAGCTCGGGAGAGAGGGGACCCCACGCCCCCTCCGCGACCTCCCTAGACACCCCCCTCCCCGGTCCCCCAGCTCCAGCCTGCAGCGCTGGGGAATCTAAGAAGCGAGAGGAAACATTCCCCAGGTGGGGAGAGAGAGGGTGAATCCTGGAGCCCCCTCCGCTGCCCTCTAGCCCCCCTCCAGCTCGCCCCGCAAGCCCACCTTTACTCCCCATCTCCGCTCCGAGTGAGAGGCTGCGGACGCGGCTGCTGCTCGGGGGTTTTGCCCACTTGGGTGGAACCCCGAGGGCAGGCGGAGGGGGCGGGGCCTCTGCTATCCAGCCAATGGCTGTCCGTAGAGGTGGGGACAGTTCTCAAAAGGGGGGGCTCTCTTCGTAAACAGACAAAAGCGGCAGGGCTACAAGCAGTGGGTCACTGTTCCACGAAGCCGAGCATGTTTCAAAGGCGGGGTGCGGTCAGGGAAGAGCGAGTTTTAAAAAGGCGTAGCGATGGCGTAGAAAGAGGCAATGGCCACAGAAGAGAGTCTAATTTTTTTTAGGGAATTTGGTTTATCCAAAATCAGCCTCTAGGGGGAGCATTCCAAAATAGGTGTGCTTTTGTTGTTGTTTGTTTGTCTGTTCTGTTTTGTTTTAAATCAGTCAGGCGGTGGGTGTGGCTCAAGTGGTTGGGCGTCTGCCTCCCATATGGAGGGTCCTGGGTTCGATCCCCGGGACCTCTCGGTGAAAAAATAAATCAGTCAATCGCAATGCTTGAAGGGGGGCTAATTTCTCAAGTGGGCAGGGGTTTATATATATATAAAGATAGCACAGCAACCCTCAGATAAAGGGAAAGTTTTTTGGAGGGCCGGAGTTTATGATGTCATCCCCCCTCCCTTGGAAAGGCTGGCCCCTTTAAGACCAGTCCTACTGCCGCAAGCCTTGACGTGGTCCAATGGCGCCTCTCCACCCACACCGCTTACCTAGAAGGTGCGGTTCCAATGTGAGTCCCGATTGGTCCGTGCTATCGAGGCACTGCCCCGTGATTGGCTCCTTCTCCAGCCGTCCCCACGGCTCTTCCCCCTTCTCGTCCACCAGCGGGGGCTCATCAGGCCAAGAGTTCGAATCCCGAGATCGGGATGGGGATGGAGTACTGGCCTGGGGGGTCCCCGATCCCGGGCTGGGCTGGGAAGGCAAGACCTCCGGCGGCGAGGACTGAGCAAGACGGGTTTGTAGGTCCAGTTCTGGTGTGGCAGGGAGAGAGGCCGTGAGCTCTCTCCTCCAGGGTGCCCAGAGGAGAGACCACCCCGCCCCTCGTGGCCTCCGGGCTTCTCACCTTCCGCAGACGCTCCCGCCTCCGTTCCGTCGGGCTCCTCGTCTTCCAGCGGGGTGGAGCTGCTGGTGGCGGAGTCCTCCCCGGATCCCGCCCCCCGGGCCGCCCAGCCCAGCTGGTCCAGCCGCAGCCGCAGGTCCTCCAGGGGGTGCTCAGCTGGGGGGGCGGCGTCGGGGGCTCCGCGGCGTCCGGGCTCCGGGGATTGGCTCAGGCTGGGGATGCTCTCCAAGCTGTCGCCCAGGCCGGGCTGAGGGGGCGGGTCTCGCGGTTCTGAGACCGAGCGGCCCTGGGGCCGCGGGCGACGGGCCACCGAATCCCGGCGGCCCCCGGAACCCCCCACGCCGTCGAAGGCGATGTAGGAGAAGGTCAGCTCCCGAGGGGTGCCCCAGTCCTGCGACGTGGTCTCCTCTTCGTCGTCCTCCGAGAATTCCCGGGCTGTGTGCAGCTCTCGGAAATCCGAGTCGTCATTCCCTCCTACAGTGGGCAGGGGGGCTCATGCTTCTGCAAACAGGACCGTGGCCGACTCTGCCCAACCCCCTACCCAGCTGTGAGCGTCCTCCAAGGCCCCCACCTCTCACCCACACCCCCGCCCCTTTACCTTCTGTGGAATCGGGGGTAGAGGAGGCTGTAGACGGAGCTTCTTCTATGAGAGGGAAAGAATCAAAGACTCTTAGGAGCTTGGACTGTCCAAATCACCGGCTGTGCCAGTCCTGGAATCTCACAAGGTCCAACTTAAGGAATCTTAGAATGTTTGAGTTACAGCACCCTTAGAACATTCTGCATACAGACTAAAATTCTAGCATCACTAGAATCTCAGAGTCTTAGAAGTTCAAATCCAGAAATCTTAATCTTAGACACTTCAAATCAGGAGTCTTAGGTTTCAATTCATGCATTCTCTCAACAATCATTTATTTAGCATCTACTATGTGCCAGACATTCTTCTAGGCCCTGGGGAGAGTACAGCTGTGAACAAAACAGACAAAAATCTCTGCCCTCTCAATGCCAAAGATGTACTGTGTTGGTAATGGGGGGGGGGTATGGAAAAAGTGTGCCAAATGTACACTATGGACCATGGTTGGTGGTAAGAGTCTGATGATATTATCTTCTAATCTGTAACAAATGTTTCACCACATATGGTGTATTGGTGAAGGGGTGTTGTATGGGAATTCTACACATGTGCATAATTATTTTGTACATTCACAACTTCTGTAATTAAAATATATTTTTAAAAATAGGGTGGGTTGAGAGAAAAGTACATTAAATGTAAGATATGGATTATAGTTAGTAGTAATATTTGGATGGTATTCTTTCATAATTTGTAAAAAATGTTTCACAGCAATGCAAGGTGTTGGTGGTGGGGTGATGTATGGGACCCCTGCATGATGTTATGCATGTTTGTTTTGTAAGTTCCCAACTTTTACTATACACTTATTGTTTATGTATGTTCATGTATGAATGATATACTTCAATAAAATAAAATAAAAAATCTCTGCCCTCATGAAGCTTACTTTCTTTGGGGAGACAGTAAACAAGTTGGTATATCATGTTGGGTGCTGATATGTTCATGGAGAAAAAATAAAGCAGTATAAGGAGTTAGAAAGTGAGGAGGGTGCTCTTTCAGATAGGATAGTTAAGGAGCCTTCTCTTTATAAGATGACATTTAAGCAGAGACCTGAGTGAAGTGAGGAAGTCATGCAGATATCTAGGAAAGAGCATTCCAGGCAAAAGTTAAGCTAGTGCAAAGGTCCTGAGGCAGGCACTATGCTTGGCATATTTGAGGACTAGAGAGATGTGACTGGAGCAGATCTACTGAGGGGAAGAGAGATGAGAGCTGAAGGCAGGAAGGTAAGGGGGACAGATCTTAGAATGATGGGGTGGTACTTTAGAATGTTGCAATAGCAAATTTTTAGTATTTTGGCACCTGGACTCTCAGGACATAGGAGTGGCTGTGTCAGAGACTGTTGGGATCCCCAGCTAACAGAACCACAGAGTGTGGGACAGAGAATGTCAGACATGGATTGTTAGAGCCGTGGGCTCAGATAGTGAGGATCAGACAAGGCGTTTTCCTCTTGGAATCCAGCCCCTCCGATCTGGCTCTGGCTTTGCATACAGGAGATGCTCAATATCGTTTGGAAATTGAAATTGGACGCCACCCGCCTCTATCTCGTCTCCTTAGCTGGGGAATCAGAGACCCAGACCGCCGTGGGCCTCCCCCAGGGTTACTGCAAATCAGTGGGAAAGCCCGTTAGGACCTAGCGGTTCCAACCCAGGGGTGGTTGCTGCTCGTGGACAGGGTGTTGGACGATTTGAACGAGGTCCAGGCTGCTTCCGAGTCTGGGCCCAGAAGGAGGGGTGGGATGCAAAGACGGGTGGTGCGGGTTAGAGCCTCCTCCATCCTGGCTCTACCGCTCCATTCAACACTCTCTTCCCGCCAGCTGCGGCCAGCACCAGGAAGAGGGGACAGCTCCCCACGCTGGCCCTCAGGCCCCGCCCGGGCGCGGCTGCACAGCCCAGCGCCCAGCGCGCCCCACGCTGGGTTTCGGGCCCTCCACCTCCACCCCGTCTCACCCAGGTCCTCCGGGTCAGGCCGCCCGCCAGAGCGCGGGGGGAGGGGAGAGCTTCCTTTGTCTCCTTCGCCTCCTTCCCCCATCCCAGCTCTCCCGAGGTCCGGCGCCGAGGGGACACCGAAGAGGGCCCCACCCGGGCCTCCGGGCCGCACACCAGGCCCGAGCCTCCCTCTACTCACTGCAGTGGGCGAAGACCGGCAGGACCTGCCCCATGGCCCGCCTCGGGCCTGCATCGGGACCCCCGCCCACTCCGGCCGCGCCGCCCTGGGCCCGGGGCCGCGAGCGCTCATCTCCGCCGCGCCCACGTCGCAGCCGCCATCCTCCTCCTCCCCCTGGATCGCTCCAGCCGCCGCCGCCGCCGCCACCACCGCCCTCCGCTCGGCGCGGCCGGGGCGGGCGGGGCCGCGGTGGGGAAGGCTCTGCGGCGCGGGGACCGGGGCGGGGCCAGGGGGCGGGCGGGGCGGCCCGGGGGGCGGGCGAGGGGGGCGGGGGAACGCTGGGGCGCCCCAGGCCTGGGGGCGTGGCTAGGAGAGCAGGCGAGGGGGCGGGGAAGGCGGGGAAGGGGGACGGGTGCAGAGGGGTGTCTAGACCGCAGGGGCGTGGCCTTCAGGGGCCGGAACCCGGGGTGGGGTGAGGGGCTGGGGGAGAGAATGGGGTGGGAGCCTAGGCGAAGAGAACGGGAGCGCAGATCTCAGAGTGGGCGGCCGGAGCTCGGGGCCACACTGAGGACCTGATGGAAAGAGTCTAATACTCTGAGGTCGGCTCCGAACCTAGATTTGCAGAGCGCGTGGGGCCAGGGAAAGGGGGCGGTGGGAAACTAAGAAAGTTTCCAGGCAAAGGGAGGTGCTCAGAGCCGGGTGGGGCCTAAGATAAATTGGAATATGCAGATAACTGGGCGGAGTCATCCGGGAGAGCGCCAGGCTCCAAGCGGCGCTAAGTGAGAACAGGAAAGAAAAGGGAGGGGAGGAGGCGGGACCCAGAAGGTGGCCCTAACCTAGAGGGAGGGGGCCAGTTGTGACTAGCCAGAGTATGGGGGCTGGGCCTGGGGGTGCGAGGCGGAGCTAGAGGCGGGACCAGCATTGCAAATCTGGAAGGGTCTGAGGCTGTGAGCTTGAATGGATGGACAGGACCAGGGATAGAAGCAATAAAAACCTAGAGGGGAGGGACCGAGCCGAAAAAAATCAAGGATTTTTGAAGCTCGGGGCGGGATCGCTGAAGTGGGTGGAGTTTGGACAGAACAGGGCTGGGGATCAGAAGCCCAGACTATTGTAGTTGAGAACACGGATCCTAGAGTTCCTGGTCACACCGATCATGCTAGCTATGGGTAGGTATTTCTCTAAGACTGGGTTTCCTTTTCTCTACATTGAAGACAAGGATGTAACATAGCGCGTGCCACATGGTGCTATATCATTGTTTTCTATTGTTATCGTTTTTACTGACCCAGATCCAAAGCCTGCTTTGAAGATGAGGGAGGGGAGAGTTAATCCCTTCGGGTGACTCGACTTGAAGTGTAGGCCAGGGGCACAGGAAGGGGATATAAGTGGTTTAAAATCTCACAGCAGAGCGGATTAATGGGGGAGGGGGCGGTGAGGTGGGAGCAGGTGTAGAGGATGGAGCTTTCCTTATTCCAGGGGCGAAGGATAGCAGCCCTCGCCCGCCTGCTGGAGCGTCTCCTCTGGTCTGCTCCCAAGGAAGAGGAGGCTGAGCGCGGGGCCCCTGGCGGGCCTCAGTCCCTCCCGACCGCGCCGCGCCCAGCGGCCACATGGGGGTGCGGCGGCGGCGTGGGCCTGCGCTTCGGGGCGCAGGGCTAGCGCGCACGCATGGAGGATGCGCACTGCGCTTGGCTAGCGTTGCCCGGGCTGCCTCCCTGCTGGGCCTTCCTCGCTGTCCTGGAGGGCCACTGCGGGGCGCTAGCCGCCGGTTTCGGCGCGCGCCACCTGCCCGGCCACGTGCTCGAGTTCAGGGAGCGGCGCCCCGGGAGCCCGAGGATGTGCTCAGAGCGCTGCGCCGCGCCTTCCTGAGCGCCGCCGCGAGCCGGCCCCGCCGTAGCTCAGCTCGTCCTCCAGCGCTTCCTGTACCTGGCGCACTGCGGTGACTCTCGCGCGGGGCCGTGGCCTTCAGCACCGAGGACCATAGACCCATGCGGCCCTGGGAGCGCGAGCGCATCCACGACACGGGCGGCACTCTCCGCCGCGGCGCCTGGAGGGCTCTCTTGCCGTGTTGCGGGTGCTGGGCGACTTTGCCTTCAAGGAGGCCCCGGGGAGGCCCCCTGAACTGTAATTCGTGTCTGCGGAGCCCGAGGTGGCCGCCCTGGCCCGCCAGGCGGAGGACGAGTTCATGCTTCTGGCTCCCGACGGCATGTGGGACGCTTTGCCTGGTGGCGCCCTGGCAGGACTGGTGGCCTCGCGCCTCCGCTTGGGCCTGGCCCGGGAGCTTTTCTGCGCGCAGCCGTTGGACACGTGTCTGTACAAGGTCCTAGGGGTGGAGTGTGGAGGAGTCACGCCTTGGGATAATTGGGGCTTGGCGCAGGGAGGAGGGGCTTTGATGCAGACTGGAGTGTAGAAGGCCAGAGAAAAACTCGAGGGGGTGGAGTTTCGCGAAAGGGCGTGGCCATCTGGAAAGGGGCAGGGCCAAATTCCGGAGACGCCTGAGCGTGCGGGATGCCCTGAGACTGGACAGGAGAATAGCTATGCTTGATTGGTTAGTGGGACGGACTTCAGGGAAAGGGGGGTCTTTCGGAAAGGGGAGAGTCTGGGATGTAGGGGCGGGGCCTGAGAAACGATTAGTGCCGGATGAAGGAAGAGCAGTTTGACTGCAGAGTGGGTGGAGCTACAGGGAAGGGCGTGGCCCTGTGCAATGGCGCGCGACTAGGACTGTGAGAGGGTGATGTCTAAAGGTTAGGTTCTGGCTCAAATGGTTGGGCGTGCGTCTCCCATATGGAGGGACCTGGGTTCGATCCCCGAGACCTCCCGGTAAAAAAGGGTTTGGTAGGAGAATGGATGGGCGGGACTTCATCGAAATGGGGAAGAGTGACTAGAACACCGGGATTGTTGAGAACGTGGAACCCCTTCTTGGGGGCCTCAACCCTCTCCCGCCGGGCCTCCTTTTCTCCATCCTCGCCAGGGCAGCCTAGACAACATGACCTGCTTCCTGGGGGCGCCCAGACCTTGTGAGGAGGCGATCCGAAGGGAGCTAGCCCTGGACCCAACCCTGGGATGCAGGTTCGCCGGTGAACTGGCGCCGGAGACAGTGGGAGGCACGGTCGGCAAGCAGGGGCTCCCCCGGAACCCTGGCCTCCTTCTCAGAGCTGTGCGCCTGAGAGTCCCCCAGCCTGAACACCATTATCAGGCCTCTAGCCTGGGAGGACATCCCGGATTTACTACCAGGGGGAGGGCTGGACTGCAAGTGAGTGGAAGTATGTTGGGGGCAGGTCCCCTCCTGAGGGCCTCCCTCTGCTCTCCAGGGCCACCCCGTCGTCGCTGAAGCTTATGCTCAGTTCTGTCAGGCCTCAGAAGAGTGCTGGGAAGTAAGGACCAGTGTACTTGAATGTTTCTCTTAGCCCCCTCCTCCCCTTCAGAGATGGGGAAATTGAGGCCACAGAGGAAAAGGAACTTGCCTGCTCTATTCATAAATTCCTAACCCTGAAGCACTTTGCTAGGCATGAGGAGGAGATGCAGAGAAGGAACCAGGCTTTCCTTCCCAATAATGTGCCCCCTGCAGTGCTCTGTAAAGCCCCGCCTCCCCAGGCGCCACCCTCTCCATCCAGGAATTCAGGGAACGCTAACGCCTGAGCCCAAGTCTTGAATGCCCCGTGAGACAGTCAGGGCCTCATTCCCGAGGATGGTCCAGGCCTTGGGTGGCTGGAGGAGAGGTGGTTGGTGGAGAAGCATAGCTGAGGCACAGGGGTGGAGGTTAGGGAGGAAGCTGGAATCATCCTGGAGGGCTTTGCCTGGCTAGGGGAGAGAATCTGGTTACCAGCCTTTGGATAAGGGGGGATTGTTGATAGTTTTTCAGTAGCAGAAGGAAGTGTTGGTCAAGATTGTTTGAATTGTGAGTGACAGAAACCCAATTCGGCCTGGGAAAGCAAAACAGAGAATTTACTGGGTCACGTCACTGGAGAATTCAGGGACTTAAGGCATAGCTGGAACTAGTTCTCAGATGATGTCATCAGAGACCTGTCTCTTAGCTCTGTTTTCTCTGAGGTAGCAGAGAGTTGCAGCACATCTCACCAGCTTACTGCCCCCTCCTCCCGTGGAGAGCGCCTGCCAGTTTCCCAGCAATCCTCCCAGAGCTGCTTCTCACTGGCCAAATTGGGTCACATGCATGGCCAGTTACTATGTGTCTGATTGGCCAGAATGGAATCACGTGCCCACCCTAGCTCTGGGGATTGGGGTCTGCTCTGCCCAATGGATTGAGAGATGTGGAAGGGTGGTCCCTCATTGGAAAATAAGGGTGCTGATTCCAGAAGACAGAGAAGCAGATGCTGAGAGTGTGGGAAGGGGTTCCTATTCATGTCTCCTATATTTTGCATTACAGAAGGGGCAGGGCAGGGCTGGGAAACCCACCAGCACCCTTCAAACTCTGCCTTGGGTTCGGAGGCCTGACACCTGTCATTCTTTGGGAACCCTCTGCCCAGCTGGGGCCCCAGCGGAACTAGGGAAGAAAATTGCTCCCTTCCCCAGCTACGCAGACCAGCGGAAGGAAGCTGGGCTGACGAAGGAGCCCCAGAATATGCTTATTTCCCTTCTCTTTCTCCTAGTTCCCTCTCACTTACGCCAGTTCAATAACTTTCCCTTCCCATTCTTCATGTAGTTTGGTGGGGGGTAAGAGAGTTTTTTTCTCTTATTAAACTTTAATTACATAAGTAATTCAAAGTACATTTTTCTTGTAGAAAAAATAAACAATTATTATTTACCCAATTAGTTGGCAAATACGTATGGGGCCCACAGGCCTTGCTCACAGCCGTGAAGGAGGCAGATTCACTGAGACCCCTGTGTCCCTGGGGCAACCTCCTAATTGGGGGACCTCCTAGCGGGGGGAGACAGCAAACAAGGGGACCAATAAATAAGGTCATCTCAGACATGGACAAGTGTCATGAGGAAATCAAAACAGGGTGGTGTGATAAAACGATTAAGGTTTTTAAAATTGTTATTCATCTGTTTCTTCAATGGATAATACAATCATTTGGTTTGAAATTTCAAAGGTACAAAATGGCGTAGAGTGAAAAGTCTGCCTCCATCCCTGGCCTGATGGAGAAGGAGCTAGCCCAGGCAAAGGTATCCCAAGGCACAAGGACCAGCCAGTGCTGAGGCTGGCATTTCTAAGATGAGGCTGAAGATCTCTGTGAGCCCCCACATCCCACACCCCCTCCCCCATTCCCAAGGGTAACCACTGTCATGAATTTGGAGTGGATTTTTCCAGATCTTTCACCTGCCTGTAAACATATGTATATGTACATCTAGCAAATATATGGTACCTTTGGTGTTTCCTTGATTTGTTTCAGACTATGTATCACTCAGCAACTTGTTTTTCCCACTTGACAATATGTTGGAGACCTTCCATGCTACTGCACACATAACCTTTCTTTTAGCTGCTGCACAGCGGTTCAGAATTGGGATGTGTAATGGGTTAGCTATCTGTCTTCCTCTTGCTGGACACTGAGGTTATTTTCAATTCCATGCCTTGACTTGCTGCCACGGAAATCCTTGATCAGGCTCCTTGTGTATATAAGCAGGGGTTTCTTTACTGTGGGGATCTTGCTACCTGTTTTGTATAGCACTTGAGCTAAGAATGATTTTTATATTTCTACAGGGTTGTTTGAAATATTACTAGTATGCAAAAGAGATCCCATGTGGGCCACAAAACCTCAAATATTTTCTATTTGGACCTTTATTGAAAAAGTCTGCTGACCCCAGAAGTGTCACCCTTCCCATTTCACAGATAGGAAGGTTGAGACCCAGGGAAAGGACTTGCCCAAGGTCTCCCAGAACTGGGGTTCTCATTCAGTTGGATAAATGTTCGTTAGCTCCGGCTCTGACCTTGCTGGGCTGGGTGAGGCCCTGAAGTTGACGAAGTCTACCCCTGCTCCCAAAGAACTCACAGCCTGAGGAGTCACACAATTACAACCTGCATGCTTCCGGGCACAAGGCCTCCCAGAGCCAGAGGAGGATTAATGGAATAGCTTGGTCTAGAAGGATGTCAGGAGCTCCCCAGGTGAAGGAGGCCCGACGGCATGCAGGCGGGGGCCCGGCTTGGACCAGGGCTGGGAAGGGTGATCCCTTCACCCACTGTGCTGGGTCCTGAGAATTTTGGCTTCACACTCACACCTCGGCTTTCGAGGTTCTGAGGGCTCCGGCAAGAGGGCCACATTTGTTCCTGGCCTCCAGGCCTCAGTTTGTAAAGGTCGAACTCTGGATTTCCCCGGCGCCAGCCCCTGGGCTAAGTCACTTCCCACCGGCCAGGTGGCGCTCTCCGGGAGGGGCGTGGCCACATCGGTGACGTCACTCGGGGCGGGGCCTGCGGCAGCCCAGGACCGGGTCTTGGCTCCGCCCGGAGCCGGCGCGTGGGGGAGAGACTCCCGGGAGCCGGCACCAGGGAGGGTCTCCCGGCTTCTGGGCCCTCCCGATTGCTGGAAGATCCTCCATCCTCCGCGGGCGGAACTGAACCACGGCGGGGCGTACCTGGGGAAGGGGCCAAGGGCTTTATCATACTGGAACCCGCCGGCCCATCCCCACCCCGGGCCCCTGCCGGCCCCCAGCCTACCCACGCACGCCTCGCTAACCCCCAACTCTACCCCACCCCACCCCCGACCCTGCGGCTGTGAGTCAGCGACCGGCCGCGCCCCCTCGGCCCACTTCCTCGTCTCCTTCCCCCCGCGGGCGAGGCGGGCGGGGGGCGGGGAGGGGGTGGGGCCCTCCCCACTTACCTCTCCGCGGCGGGGAGCGGGGGGCACCCCTTAGTGATCCCGTATACATTGGCAGGGAACACAGACGTTGAGGGTCCTAAGGACGGAAATTTGAGGAAATTTGAGGGTTCTGCTCGCCCCCCCCTCAGTTGAGCATAATATAAAGAAATGGAGAAGTCGATGGGGACGGTGAGAAGGAAGAGACTGCGCCCCCATTTAGACACCCCCCCAACTCTTCCTATGCTGGGGGAGAGCTAGGGATCGAGGAAGAATCCCTTCTCCTCCACCAAGCATCTCCGCAGTTTGGGGGTGCGCCCCAGAGTGCATCCCCGTGCACTAACGTTGGGACCGAGGGAAGCAGCGGAAGCCGAGAGTCTGCGTTGCCCTTTTAAGCGCCCTGCACCCCCCTCCTCGGCCGCGAGGAGGCCGCGGCCCCTTTAAGGCGCGCGGCATTGTGGGTGCGGGGAGTGGAATTTTGGAACGAAATGTAGCGAAGAGAAGTACAGTAGTAAGAGTAACGTTGTAGCGGCTGCCCGCAGAGGGGGCGCGCCGGGGAGGGGACGCCGCACCCCCTTCTGCCTCTGGGAGCCCCACCAAACCCCAAGGGAAGGAGGCGCGCGAGGACCCGCCCCAGCCTGATCCACGTTCCCCCCAGGAAGCCGGACTCTATGGGGCGGGACCCTGGGGGAGACTGAGCAGAGCCTGGAGCCAGCCCCGAACCCTTGAACCTGCAGCCAGGGGCGCCCCGGGAGCCCCCAGCCGGTGGGCGCGCCGCCCGCCCGCCGAGCAGCCATGAGGTGAGCCGCGAACTGCCTCCGACCTTCCCCGCCCGGCGCGCGCTCCGCGCCCCGCCTTTGTCCCCCCTCCCCCAGCTCTCTCCGCGCTGGAATTTGGGGATCGGGCACTGGGAGCCTCGAATTTGGGATCGAATCCCCTTGGGCGAGCTCCAAGTTATGGCTAGCTCCCCAAACTTCCAAGTCTCGGGGTGGTGCCGGTGAGGTTCTCCTAGGAGTTCTGATTTGGGGGCGCTCCGAATTTTAGACTTCCTCCAGGGACTTCCAAGTTGGCAGATTCTCCCTACAGGGATGCCAGGTAGGGCTCAGAGCCCCCCCTGCCCTCCAGACCTCAACTCGGAGTCTAGGAGGGATTGTGGGGGGCCGAGTTTGGGGACCCCGGGTCTTGAAAGAGAGGCTGAGACACAGACCCTGGTTAAGTCTCCCCAAGTGGAACCGCGCTCCCTAACTTCGAGGTACTTCCTAACCCCCTAAATTTGGAGGGGGTGTGTGTGAGTTCAGAATCTCCTGCGGAGAGGAAGTTGGTGCGGACGCACCCGGATGCGGCCTCGAGGGTCTGGTTGGGACTCCCCTTCCCGGTCCCTCGCCCCGCAGAATCTATTGCAATCAGGCGGTGCCTAGGACCGAGCGAGTGCGGAGGGCGGCTCCCCGGCCTGGGGCCAGAAGGGCGGCCCCTCTCCTCCACCTGCGCGGCCCTGGGGAGGGAGGGGGCGCGGCAGCTGGGGGACGGGGGGGCCTTTGTCTTCCTGACTCACCTGTCGAGACAGCTGGTGTGGGGGGCGGGCGAGGAGCGCTGCGGGCCGGCTGCTCCCCCCCTCCCGCGGCCCCTCCCCTTCACCCCTACCCGGCTCTCCCGCCAGGCCCCCGGGAGCTCTGGGGTTGGAGGAGGGGGTGCAAGAAAGCTTCAAGGTCAAAGCCCTCTCCCCTTGGGACCCAGGCTTCTCAGATAGTTCCAGCTGTCTTCCCAGGAATTTAATCCTAGGGGTGGGGAGCCCAAGGGACCCAGAGATTGTGTTTTACCAGGCCTCCCCAAAAAACTCCTGGGCTCACCTGAGGCCCGGGCCAGTGCGGGAACAGGGGCTGGCAGACCCGACTGGCCCTCCATTCTCTCCTCCCCCGGCCCCCCGTAATCTTTCCCTTGGGGCAGGAGCCTCACAGTACTATCTCCCTTCCTCCCCTCTCCCCGGGACTTCCTGCCCCAAAGCGCCCAGCCTGAGGGGGAGGCCCTTGGGGACGGCTGGGGCTTAACCCCCGGGTGCCCACATCCTCCCACTTCCCCCACATTCCCAGCACTCCTCCCCTCTGACATCGGGGCGGCATTCCTTTTTATGACCCTTAGAGCCCGCGCCCTCCTGTCTGTTCCTTCTGATGGGAAAGGGACTGTTGGGAAATTTGGAGCCAGGGGGCACCCACAAGACACCCTTAGGGCTTCCTGCCTGCCCTTTCCCCCGTGACATCAACGTTCCTTCTAGATGTGCCCTGGAGAGGGGACAGTTTGCAGGAGCTAGGCCCTCTTCACGCTCTTCCCCTGGGACTCCCCTCTCCCACTGCCCCCCGCCCCGCCCATCCCCACTCCCACCCCACCCCCGCCCCGCTCG
>JAQZBX010037256.1:0-23859 GCA_029593785.1 Cabassous unicinctus | reverse complement strand
CAGCTGTAGACGATCAGGCGAACAGCTCACTTCTCTTCTCCTGGGGCCTTCTTTCCAACATCAAAACTGCTTCTCAAAAACCGCTTCAACTCTGTTCTTTGCCTTGCCTTTTATATTTGATTCCCCACCCACCAAGGGGTGGGGCTCAATGCCCTACTGACGTGGCCCAGTCAACGCCGTAATCATAACTTAATCATGCCCAGATTAACAGATTAGTTTACAAGCATGATCCAATTATATTTTTGGAATTCATAATTACATCAAACTGCCACACTATCATACACATAGATGTGATTAACTTTCTGCAGAAGTATTAGAGAGAGTTAAACAGAGAAGATTTGGATAAGTCCCAAAGACCAATCAACACTTTCTGGGAATAATTTCATTAACACAGGACTGGAATGTGATATATTTGAGTCATTTGTTTAGTACTCTATTTAGGAATAGAGAAAGGTAACATTTGCAGGAAGCTAAGAAAAAGGAAACAACCAGGAGATAGTTGATGGTAGTGTCCATTCAAGCACCATCCAATGGAGAGTTATGGCCAAGCCAATATTGTCTCCTTGGCAAGATTATCCCCCTCCTAGGGGATTATCCCTTTACCTAGATGATCTGTATACTATTCTAGCATTCAGCCCACTGGATGATGATAGCACAACACTGTGAAGATAATTAACAGCACTGAAATATATATCTGAATGTGGTTAAAAAGGGAAATATTAGGTTGTATATTTGGTACTAGAATGAAATTTAAAAAAAAATCCATGGAACTGCACTACACAAACAGTGAACCCTAAGTTAAACCATAGACTATAGCTAATAGTACAATTATAAAAATGTGCTTTCATCAATTGTAACAAATGCACCACACCAATGCAAGGTGTTAATAACAGGGTGGTATTCCATATTTTATGCATAATTGTTCTGTAAATCCACAACTTCTCTAATTAAAAAAAAAAAGAAAATATTGGACTAGATCAAATCATGTAATCTTTGGAGTTAGAGTATCAAATATCAAATTCTAAGAATAGTTAATTAGCAGCAGGCCACGTACAGGACCTTCTGGTAAATGATGCTAAAGATGTTTGTGCTTTCTTTGCCTACCCAGCTCAGCCCAGGCCTCAAAACCACATCTACTACTTTTCTCCCAACAACTTCAACTCCTTCCACCCTTGTCTTTTTGTCTCACCTAACCTGCTAATCCCTAAACCTAAAGCGTTCCTTATGTCTGCATTCTTGTTGCTATGTTCTGGTTGTACAATGTGTCTAGAGAAAAATTCCCACAACTGTGTTGAATGGTGCTCTGACAATTGTATGACTTACAACTTCAGCTGGTTTTCAGCACCACTGGGCAATCCTTTTGTGGTTCAGCTCTCTCTCCCATTCACCAGGGCAGCGATTCTCAACTTTTACTATTCTTCACACCTTCTCCCCATTTTCCATGCCCTTTATGCCCAGCAGATGGCCTTGTCTTTTAATTCCCAGAGAAAACTAAGGTTGGCTCAAGTTCTTCTCCTTATCTGCAAACTTAGCTTCATCAACCCTCATCCTGACTTCCCCGCAGGAAGAGGTGCCTCCGCCTCTTATCCAAAGCCCTGCTGTGGTACTCATCACCTTGGGCTAGGCCATTTCTTTATGGTTCTGTGCTTACCTCTAGATGAGCTCTCTGAGATCCCATACCTTCTCTTTTCCAGCAGAGCAGAGCCTAAAAATGGAGGCCCCACAAGTGGGCTCTCCGGGATGGACTTGCATACTTACCAGTTCTTGTGATTCTTTCAAGCTCAGTGTTCCTACGTGAATCACTACTTGATCCAACCTGCAAAAGAGAAAACACTGTTCCATCACTTCAGGTTTAGTAGTAAGCAACACAGCAGGGAGATATAGTCGCCAACATTGCATTATCCTAGTTTGTTTTAGTAGCTAGCTTATGTCTTACTGATCTCAAAACTATTAAATTCTACAACGGTCTATTTAAAATTAATCTAAGTAAAATAGCTCATGGTGATCTCTTGAATCTAGGTCCCCAATACCAAAGTCTAGTCATGTTACTGAGAGATTGGTCATGATGTGAAAGTACGTAGGATGATTCTGACTTCACAGTAGAGAAGAGTCAACCCCAAAGAGGTACTTGAAAGGCAAAGTTAAAAGTATACTCCATTCCTTCCTTATTGGAAGACATACCTGCAGCTGGCTTCATTTAGAGCCACTGAGAAGGCAGTATGGTTATGCTGTACAGTGGAGTTGTCTTATGCCTAGCAGCAAAACTACAAGCTGAAAGCTACTGGACATGCACAGGAATGAGATTAGTCTTTCATAAAAGTTAGAGACAGAGGACCTCAGACATGATTTAGTCTAAGCCCATTATTTTACAGGTAGGGAAAATGGAGCCCATAGAGATAAGTATTATAAACATGCTTGCATAAAAATTTGTCTAGGCTAATATGAAAGATATAAAATAAAATAAAAAAAAACAATTCTAACTGAAATAAATGACCTAGGTGAATAATCAATAATTTATATCCAGCAGATACAGATTGTTTTTGTAAATAAGCGACATTGCATTTATTTATATAACAGTACTTTATACACGCACAGTACTTAGTAATATTTGTTGATTTAAATGACCAAATATAAATAATAAAAATAATAATGAAGGTGTCAATGGTGAATCAAGCACTAGGGAAAAATATCTAATTGAGAAGTTGTACATTGTAGCTGTTAAGAATTATACCCCGGAGTTAGAGTCCTGGGCTTGAATAATGACTCTATTACTAACTAGCTGGTTCACAGAGAGGTTCACTGTCTGGAAGGCACTTAATCCCTATATATCTCATTCTCCTAGAATAATTAAAATAATAATAGTATGTGCCTCATAGGGCTGTTGTGAGGATTATATGAGTTCATGCATGCAAAACACCCTCTAGTATATGGCCTATAGTAAATGCTTCATAAATATTAGCAGTAGCAGTGAGTACTGTTAAGCCTTAAGAATAAAGCCTTGGGAAGTTGTGGGAAAAAAAAAAAAAGGAGTATAATTTAAGGTTCAACCAAGCAGTAGCATTTGAAATCAATATCTGATAATCAATACTTGAGTACTTACTTTGCCTAAGCATTGTTTTAGATGCTGTATTTAATGGTGACATGTACTTGAAGATAGGTGTAATACCGAGATATTTTTGGTTAGAGAAAAAATAAAGAGGTTCCTTGAAGAGTACAACCAGGAACCAGCCATGTAAGAAATGGATTGACTAGCTGTTGCGTATCTTATGAGTCCTCAGAATTTGGTCAGAAGGGCAGTTTGCTTTGCTCCACAAGGCTGTGCTCCACATGGCCCCAAGGGGACAGGCCACAGTTAGCACTGGTCTTTCAAGGGCAGGATTAGAAAACTTGGCCATGAGTCCAGTCACCCCAGTGAGTCTTCTAGGGTACTCTGGAAGATACACATCCTGTCCTAATGGATGGGGACAACACATTCCCGATTAGGCCCTATCACTGAGTCCTCTAATGGTTCTTGGCTTGCTATGTCTTGGGTAAAATGGGGCCTAGTCAGGCAGTGACAAAATTTGATTTGCATTTTTAAAGGATAATAGAAGACTTCTGAATAGAGGAAGGGAGGCTGACTGACCTGTTTTACTAGCACCAGCTTTACTGCATGGCCTCCTTAACCTTTCCCTACTCCTGCCTGACAATCTCCTGGCTTAGGTTAACCTGCCCATCCATTTCCCTCTTCAATGCCCCCTGGGCTTGGGCACTGCTAGTGAAAACCACGATGAAGCTTTAATACAAGCTTGTAATTTTCCAATTCAGGAGAATGAGGCTCCAAAGAGCCTTCTGTCCATCACGACTCAATTCCTATTCCCCCAGAGTGACTATTCCAAATCTTAACTGTCCTCAAGTTCTAAATTCCACCCCAAGTCCTCATTCTTGGTAGATGCTCTAGCTTCCTAGATACTGTCTATGGAGAAATAACAAACTGAGCTACAAGGCAACAAAGCCAAATATCTGAGGTCTAAGAATTGCAATTCAGGGAGCACAGATTCAGGTAGTAACTCAAACAGGGTCCTGTCTTGGCATTTCCAGGCAAGGGTTTTTAAAGAAAAAGATTAGATAAGTTGTTTGTGGTTGGTAGATATTTGGGTTACTCCAATTGTCCTTCAGGTTAGAGAGTTCACTGAGTTCTTTATCTTGGAGTTTATGGTTTCCAGATCTCTTTAGGGGTTTGAGGAATACTGTTGCTTGAGGCTTTGCATCCTTTGGCAATTTGTGATATCTGTCTGAGATTTGCATAAAAGTAACCTCCAGAATGACCTCCCAACTCCATTTTAAACCTCTTTGCCCTAGTAACTCTATTGTGCTTTATTTCTTTTTACAGAAAAAGAAAGTCAGGACTCCTCTCTTTTCCTCCTCTCTGCCTCTAAATACACCAGTATCACATCCATGCTTTCCTCCCAGCTTCTTAGCCGTCTTCTAAAGCTACTCTGTCTACTTTTGGTTTTAGTTCAAACCCCCACCTCAGATGTTCCATCAAAGGCATCAGTTTTCCACTCTCCATTCTGTATCTTTAATCTCGTCTCCCATGGCAGCATCCTTTCAGCACAGAAACGTGTTCAAGACTTCTCCACCTTGAGCTACCCTTCTTTCAATCTTGTCTCCTTCTGCTTAATCTATCACCCTATCTCTCATTCCCTTCACCAGAAAACTTTTTGTGAGAATAAGCTAACCTCACCACTCCCAGTCCACATGCCTGCTTAATTCTAGAGCTCACTGCAGTGTGGCTTCTGCTACAATAACCTAAGTGGCCCTGCTCTCTTTGAGGTCAGCAGGGACTTCCTATGTGGCTAGCTGAAATCCTCTCAGACCTTCATCTACTGATCTTCACAGTATCTAGTAATTATTATGACAAATGTTATAATGAACAGAGTCTACTGCAAAAATTACACACATTCTTATATAGTACTTAGTACTGTGTGCCAGGCACTGTTCTAATCTTCACCACAACCTTAGAAGATGGGTACTATTATTCTTCCTATTTTACAGATGAGAAACAGAGATGTTAAGTGGCTTGCTGAGGTCATGGAGCTAGTAAAAGACAGAGCCAGGACTCACCCCGGCAGTCTGGCTCCACTGTCCCTGCTCTGAATGAGCAGCGATGCACTCCAGAACCATTCTCCTCCCTGGCTTCGGTGACAAGATTCTCTTCTGAACTCCCGCCTACCCTTCTGAGGGCTTTCTTTCTCTGCTTACTTCCCTACCCCCCAGTTTCTGATGCTTTTTCCAATGTTTATCCTTAGCCTTCCTCTTTTCTCACTCTGTCCATGGTCTTTGAACTTTGTGGGACCAGGATCTGGCTGAAAATTAACTGAAAGCTGACGGATCACTAGAAAACGCTTATGTGGTCATGCACTCAAAACTGGCATATAATTTCAGAGTACTCAGGGATACTCAGGGGCCATTTAAGGATTCCCAAGGTTCATGGGCTTCACACTTACTACCTCTGCTCCAGGTTCACCTTGAACTTACCCACAGTCTTTTACAACCTCTCCTTCAATCACTCCCTTCCCTGATCCGTGGTTTTACTCTTTATGAGCAGAATCAGAGGATTAGCTTTCACGATCTGACTTTCCCATTGGATGATAAGCAACCCGAAAACAGAGCCCCTGCTTTATTCTACTTTGTATCCCCAATGCCTAGCACAGCACATAACAATGCAAAAGGCAATAAATAAAACTTGGTTAATTGAATGTGCTTACTGAAATGATTCTGTCCTGCCTGTTTTACCATGGCATGAACTGAGTGTCTCAACAAAAATACATCCCTACACTGAAGTTTAGAGAATGTAAAAAGCCCCCCAATACTACAGGAGGAAGAAACGGGCCAATACACATCAGGCACCCATCCTGAGGAGGGAATTTTTGGGATTCTTGTGTGGGCGATCCCAGGAGTGCGATCCACAGGAGAGCCACGCATACAGCAGAGTCACACACCAGCATCAAGCAGGCCTCCCTTCCTTTCCTTCCTCTCTTATGGCTTCAGCAAGGACAGACAGCCTGAGGGGAATGACCTTGTAGATGGATAAAGGCAGTTTTCCAGGTGGAACCTCTGGGAGCCAGATGTGCCCTGCAGTCTGGCTGCCCTTCCATACAGAAAAGGAAGGGCTCTCCTCTGCTTCCATTCCTTGCAGAATGGCCAGGATGCCCTGGGTCCCTGCTCTTCTTCCCACAAGCCGACCTTGAACCTGGGCCCTGACCAGAAGGCAAGGAGGTTGTGTCATCGCGGGAAGAGCCTCATAACTTTTGCCAGTGGGTGCTTTTGTCCTGGTGGAGCTACTCACTTGTTTCTCCCTTTTGCCACCCATTCCTCTGCAACGCGGCGGCGCTCTGAGATGCTCAGGGACAGGCCTTCTCCGGTTGTGCCGTTCACTGTTCCAAACACAATCAGTAAGTGGACCAATGAATATCTTTGCTCCTCCAACGCCAAGATCTAAAAGTGCCTCTGTTACAGTTTGACACGGTCAGCTGTGATAATGCTCTAGGACAACTTTTTATTTTTTAAACAATAATTCATAAAAAAAATCACAAAAGAAACGAGCATTTCTTGTGCTAAGCACTGTGTTATATATATACTCTTTTATTCCCACAATTCAAAATAGAAATTATCATTCTCATTTTCAGGTAAAAACATGAGGTTCTAAAACCCTAAATAACCTAGGTTTGAATCCAGATCTATAAAATTCCCAAACCCACCCTTTTCCCCTCTCCTATAATTATCTCCTAATGGATCACAGAGAGGAAGTCAATAGCACTAGGATACATTACTGGGGCTTTTATGACTGCATATGGAGGTACTTTGGATCCCTAAGCACTGAGTTCATGATAGGTGGCGGTGGTGGTGGGGGATGGGGAGTGGGGAAGAATGCTTTTATCACCCCTCTGGGGTCTTGAGACATTTCATGTATGCTCAAATAGAAAGGACTGTTCCTGCTTCTTCCTATAGCCAGGGAAGATCCGTGGTTCTTTGAGGAGTAAGAATCAGGTTTCCCCACTAAGGCTTGGAGCTGTGGGAGGGACACCTTTTCACAGTTTTACTTGCCATTATTATGACTATGGTGCCTTCAGCTCTGGAAAGGCTCCTGCTGGTAGAGCAGTAGCTCAGGACCAAGGTGTCCTCGAATGACAACCAATCCAAGGGGTATCTCAATCATGGGCAAGTACAGCTCTCAGGCTTAAAACTTTTCAAGGTCTGAGTTTTCCTTTCCACTGTCTATGAAATATATGGGGGCAACTGCTGGACCTGTGATTCCTTTGTGGGATGAATTTAGTCCTTACATTCATATACTGAAAGGTCAGGTGAAGACGGAATAAAGTCCATTTAAAAAAATATATATATATATAATAAACTTTATTTTTAAAGAGGTTATAGATTACAGAAAAGTTATATCAAAAGTATGAGGGATTCCCATGAACCCCCCTCCCTCTCCCACATCATCCCCTATTTTTTAAAAAAAAATATAGCAGTACAATTTATTATGATATATCTGTAAAATCTACTCATTAAAAAAATGCACATTTAAAAACTAACTTGTGGTAAGGATTAACCTACCTACAGTAATAATCTGAAAAATAAAATCATTATTGTGACATTTATCAGTACTTCACACATCTAACAAATACCAAAGGAAGCAACTACCATTGTTATTAATATAACTTCTTTAAATCCAAAAACTTAAGCACAAATTAGAATGAAAAGAAACGTCAGAATGTTCACATTTGCATGCATTTTTGGCTGAACTTTCACAGATTCCACATATAACAAAACCACAACTTTGAAACAAAACAAATATTAAAAACATTTAAGCCTTGTGACAAACTTACTCTACAGAAGCAAGGAAAACAGAGTGAATAGTAACAGCAGTGTATTTCTAGGAGAGAAAGCAATCACTTATTTCCTCTAACATAAAACAAAAGTCAGTGAGTCAACGTTTTAATAACACTGACCAAATTACTTACTATTCAAGAATTTGTTTTTCAAGTTGTGTCTTTAAAATGTATCCATCCATATATTTGGATTAAATTAAATTTTTACATCAAAAACATTTTGCTCAGAATTCTGATCTTAAATATAAACCATAATTTATCAAAGCATAGTCCAAACACAATACAATAATGCTACTGTTTAGATTTATATGCTTCATCTGTAAAGCTTATCTTAAGAATATAAATATTCTTATGTCTAAAACTTTAAATGATAATCAAAAAAGGGATTCAAATAATTCATGCTACGCATTTCCCTTCATCCGGCTTTGATAAAACAGGGCCTTCTGTTGTTGGGGCACCATCTTCCTTCTCAGTTACAGTCTCTACAGTCTCAGAAGCAGACACAATAACCATTGTTTTATTTGTTGAGTCTGTCTTTTGTTTCTCAGCAAAAGTTGCACAAACAGCAACAATTTCATCACTTTCAAAGTCAGGAATTGATTTTGGTGAGAAAGCTGTTACGTCTGCTGATGATTCACTCTTCCTAATCCTCTGTGCCACTTTCTGCTGCTCCTGGAGTGATCTTGCCCAAGAAAGGTCTTCTTTCAATATTTCAGGGTTCATTGAATAGATGTGAAGGGCTACTTGAAAACTTCAAATTCATCCATTTTGTTCTTCAGTTCTCTGTTGCCATATTGTTCTATTGTCTGTCTTATCCTTTAGTTTACCCTTCCTAATAATCTTCACTTCTAAACTCTTCTCCAAATCTCTTGCCCTTGTTTTTTCCTTTCAGGCTGCGGCACTCCTTTTAGTATCTCTTGCAAATCTGGTCTTTTGGTAACATATTCTATCAGTTTTTGTTTGTCTGTGAAGACTTTGAATCCACCCTCATTTTTGAAGGACAGCTTTGCCAGATACAGAATTCTTGGCTGGCAGTTTTTCTCTTTCAGTACTTTAAATACATCATACCACTTTCTTCTCATCTTCATGGTTTCTGATGAGAGGTTGGCACTTAATCTTATCAAGTTTCCCTTGTATGTGATGCTTTGCTTTTCTCTTGCTGCTTTCAGAATCCTCTTTTTATCTCTGATATTTGTCATTCTGAATAGTAGGTGTCTCAGGGTAGGTCTATTCAGATTTATTCTGTTTGGGGTGCGTTGTCCTTCTTGGATTTTGATATTTATGTCCTTCATAAGGGTTGGGAAGTTTTTGTTCATTATTTCCTCAAATATGCTTTCTGCCCCTTTTCCATTCTCTTCTCTTTCTGGGACACCAATAATGTGAATATTTGTGTGTTTCGCATTGTCATTCAATTCCCCGAGACCCTGTTCCATTTTTCCCATTCTCTTCACTTTCTGTTTTCCTGTCTTTCCCAGTTCAGATGTTCTGTCTTCAAAATCACTAATTCTGTCTCCAAGGAATTCAAATCTGCTCTTATGTGCCTCTAATGTATTTTCAATCTCATCCATCGTGTCTTTCATTCCCATAAGATCTGTTACTTTTCTTTGCAGGCTTTCAAATTGTTCTTTATGCTCTCCCAGTGTCTTCTTAATATCCTTTATTTCTTTAATTACATTTTCTTTAAATTCTTTGAAGGGATTTAGGAGAGTTGTGTGATTATTACTGATTAGTTGTATTAAATTCTGTGTCTCTGCAGGATATTTGGTTTGTTCTTTTGGTTGGGCCATCTCTTCCTGTTTCCTAGTATGGCTTGTAATTTTTTGCTGATGTCTAGGAATCTGAATATATTGGTGTATTTACACTGCTGGCTAATTTCTCTCCCTTGCCTATTGTTTTTTTTTTTCCTCCACAGCCGTTCTTTGATACTTAGTTCAACTTATCCTCAGTCTTTAAAATTGTTCAGGGAAGCAGATGTGGCGATTGGGCTCCCGTCTACCATATAGGAGGTCCAGGGTTCGATTCCTGGGGCCTCCCGGTGAAGGCGAGCTGGCCCACGCAGGAGTGCTGGCCCGTGCAGAGAGCTGGCGCAGCAAGATGATGCAACAAAAAGAGACACAGAGGAGAGACAATAAGAGATGCAGCAGACCAGGGAGCTGAGGTGGTGCAAGAGATTGAGCGACTCTCTCCCACTCCAGAAGGTCCCAGGATCCCGGTGCCGCCTAAAGAGAAGACAAGCAGACACAGAAGAACACACAGCGAATGGACACAGAGCGCAGACATAGAGCACAAACAACAACAACAACAACAACTGGGAGAAATAAATAAATAAATAAGTAAATAAGTCTTTTTTAAAAAGTTAAAAAAAAAGTATCCAGCTTAAATTTTCAAAATTAGGCCAGGGACGCACTAACCGAGTGCAGATTTTCTCCCAGGGGTTGGATACAGAGAGTGCCAACAGCTTTTGTCCATGTAGTTTCCATACTGGTCAGCAGATGGTGCTAGTCAATGCACCATTCCATGGAGGTGTTTCAGGCTCTGCTTTCCTGTGTTCCTGTGTTGAATCTCCAGATAGGAGATTCAAAGCAGGCACTGCTGGCTGAATTCAATAAAGTCCATTTTTAAGGGATTTAAAGCCTGGGTTCTGTTGTTACTCCATCACTGCTTGAATGGCCTTGGGTAAGCTATATTTGAGCCATAGATTTTCATCTCTAAGAAGGAATAAAATAACACCTTCACTGTTCTGAAAGCATACCACCAAATGAGATCATCTCTTGAGGCGCTTTGTAGGCCTAAAACTGGTGAGTGTACAAATTCACAAATTTTAGTTAGCTTGGCCGGGCGTAACCGCCAGTGACACTGTGACCTCCTGCCTAGTAACCAGGTGAGCGCTACCTTCTGGGGACTGAGCTAGAGGTATGTAGGGAGATCCCTAAGATGACTTACCAAAAATGCTCTTCACTCCCTGTTCTTCCACAAGATAATCCACATACTGACCAATTACTGAAAAGTTGATTTCTCTAAAAGGGGAAAAAATGAAAAGAATTCATACTTAGGGTATTTCTTAGCCTTCTATTTAATGAATCCCCAAGTCTATATACTGCTCTCCCTTGTTAATAGTTATTAAAAATCCATCTAGTCAGCCTGTGAAACTCTTAACCTGCTCTGAATAATGGTTTTATTTTCTCTGAGACTGGTGATTTCTCCACTCAGCCACTTGTTCCCCACTTACATGAGAAAAACCCAATTAGTTATCACAAAGCTCACCATTAAATCTCAACACAAGTAATATTTAAAATATAGTTACCTACTCATCTTTTGCCCTTTTCAGGAGAGTGACTATAGGGGGGATGGTTAAATGAAAACTTAACTTTTTCCCTTTGAGGCGAGGCAAGCTTATACCATATGAAAATCCAATCTTCATAATTTACAAATTTTAGCACTTAATCCCTGTGACAACAAATGAAGGCACAACCTAGCTGTATTTGCTAGTTTTAAACTGAAGATTAACAGTTGGAAAGGAACTTTGCCATCACTTTGTGATGATCCAGAGCAGCAGCAGCAGCATTTCTTGGAGTTTGTTAGAAAAGCAGACTCTTAGGCCCCACACCGTCCTACATAATAGGAATCTTCATTTTCATGGGACCCTCGTGTGATTTGCATGCACACTGCAGTCTGAGAGGCCTTACTACTTAAGGTAATAAGAATCCTTTACCTTAAAATCACAGTGATTTTAAGATCTAGAAATGGACATGCACACAAATAGTATAAAGTGACCTGTTCTGAATCAAAATTATGGTGGGGAGGATGGAGAGGGAAAATCCAAAGGAAAGCTGCATGGCAAGTCTGGGTAAAATGTGGAGGGAACCCACAGTTATGTTGCCAAGAATACAAAGTACCAGTTCGCTGCTGCTTGCACTTTTGTCCGGGGTCAGAGAATTTGAATATCTTTTTAGCCTTATTAATGTTTTTTTCATCTCTACTCTTTGTGTTCTTTAAAAAACAGAAACAATATCTGCTGCATCTAGGAAACAAAGACATCAAAAGGAATGTGTCAAAGGAATAGGAGCAATCAGAAAGAGAACAGAAAGCAGCAGATTCTAAGATTAAAGGGATAGGGACTAAAAGCAAAGGATGCATGGCAATCACTCCCGCGGCATGCACAGAAAAACAAGACAGCTAGTTTCTAGCTAGTCACGAGCTAGCCACTTGGGAAAAGGTGTGTTTTACGCAGTTATAAGGACTCCAAGGGGAGCAAACTTCCTCCATAATGGCTTATACCTTAGTATTGTAAAGTTGCCTCCTCCCTGCCCCACTTGCTCAAATGCCAAATCCTGGCTCCCTGATGCAGGACAGGAATGAATTCAGGTCGTTCTTATCTAAATATAAGATAGGGGGACTTCAGCTGCCTAGACCATCCCTTCTCAGGACATTTTAGGTCAGCTTAACCTTCTTGAAATCTCTTTGCCTCAGAGGTTTTCTGACCACTCAGAGGCATACCTTTACAGTACACCAGCTTCCAAGCACAAGGGCTTTGTTTGTGTGATAGCAACTCTGGCTCTGATCAATGCTGTTGCTCATGCAAAGCAAGCAGGAAACAGTTGGGGCAGACACAGGGGACTTCTGAAGTACAAATGGGAAACTGCAGATAAAACTAGATGGGGCAGTAGCCTGTGTGGGAGCTGCAGGGTCAAATGTAGCGGTCCCTGCACACGTTTAACTGTAATCTTGACACCCATCCCCTCCTCCCCCAGCACAAACTCAAGAGACACAGAAAGCAGGGCTGGCTCACAAGAGAGGAGCCTGCAGAGCTTTGGATGGCAGAGGACTGAGAAGCACTGTTCTCACTTTGATTTTTACCTTTTGGTTTAATCTAATTAACTCTTTCTCGTTTGGAAAAGGAAGCTGGAGAGCTTGTTCCCATTTTCAGAAATCATTAAGGAGAGAAACTGACTTACCCAGTCAGTTATGGTGTGTGTGTGCATAACTCAACTCAACAGGAAACACCACTTCCCACTTCCAAGTCTAGCCCAAGTGCTCAGCGTTACATTTGGCTCAGAATAAATGCTCAATAATTGTTATGATTCCTTAGTCACAAAACAGGAAATACTTCACACCTTTAGCAAAGAAGTTCACATCTCCATTATTTTGAACATCACTTTGTAAGTTGTTTATACCCACCATTCAGGCTAGAGAGAGAAGACTTTCTGAAGGCAGGAATTATGCCTTTTGTATTTTGCCGTCTTTAGATGGTACCTGGCATAGCACAGGTGCCCAACAAACGTCAGGTAAAGGAGTGGTGATGTGGGAACGTACAATGATGACAAAATCACCATGATCTCTGCCTTTAAAAGCAGCTTATTCCCACACATGCATATGCTGCTAAATGTCACTGTTGCATTAATTGAGTAAAGGGGAAAGTGTACATAAATAACTAAAATATAAAGGGAAAATGTGAAGGCAACAACTGAGTCAAAATAAAGTGTACAGGAGTTCAGAAGTTGGACTGATAAATTACAATGAGGCAGGCTGGGAAGGACCCTCTAACTCTGCTTTGGGGAACTGGGGAAGAATTACCAGAGGATGGGTTTTGATGGATGAGTAGATGTATTTATGTGTAGTAGAGGAAGGAGAGGGGGAAAAAGGTAGAGGAACCAGAACATGTAAAGGCATGGAGGGAAGAAAGGGTACCATGTGTTTGGGGAAACAGAAATGAAGCAGGAAAAGTAGGTCATGAAGGACTTCCTAAGCCATTGCAAGGAGTCTGGGCTTTATTCTTTGGACCAGTTCATCTCAGACTTTAATGTGTTTAAGAATCACCTAGGGATTTTGTTAAAATGCAGATTCTAATTCAGTGGTATGTGGCAGTGTCAGAGATTCTGCATTTCCAGCAAGTTTCCATGTGATGCTGGAACAACTAGTCCATGGACCATATAATGAGGAGCAAAGCTTAGACAAAAGGGAGTCAACAGAGGTTCTTCATGGGGAGAGTGACATGATGAGGTTTATTTACTAGGAAGCTGACTGGGCTACGTGTGAGGATGGAATGGAGTTGCAGGTATCTTATACATTCTTACTCAGTGATGGTCCCCACCATTTCCCTAATGACTGAATACCAGAGGATGGGAGACTCTTAGAATTGGAATGGGCCTCAGAGATCATGCTGTTGAACTTTCTCTCTTCACAGAATAGGAAAGAGGATTCTTAAAAGGTGACATGACTTCCCCAGGGCCAGAGGGCTAGCTGATGGCGAAGTTGGGGTCAAATACACAGATACTCTAACTAAAATCTATTTAAGAAATGCTGTGCTCTTTCTGTCAACTTCCCCACTCCAGGATATCAACTTGCATTCGGAGAGTTGCACAGTTAGTGAGTATTCACGGGAATTAAGAAGAAAAAGGATGCAGGGGAATAGTCCTTGTCCAGTCTTTCTGAATGATGGAGACATGGTATACTGTGCACGCACAATTAGGCAAACTCCCATGAAATTCAAGCTTTACGATTCCATGTGCCCCTTCTTTCCATTCTGCCTCTCCGAATCATGTAAGAAGTGCAGATTCCCTTGTGGGGCATCAGATTAATGCCTGCTTGCTCTTGGTGGGTACTCCAAGCCTGCTCTGTACCTATAGGAATGCTTAGATGGTGGGGGAAGAAGGAATTAACACAGCTCACACGCCTACTATGTGCTATACATGGACATGCCCTATTTAACTTAATTCTTACAAGGCTCCTACAAAGAATACATTCTTATTTTGATTTTATACCCCACAAAAGTGAAATTCATAAAAGAGAAAAGGGGAATTAAAAAAAAAAAAAAGAGGAAATAGTAAGATGGAGGCAGCAGGGAAATGGAGAAGGATTAAAAAAGCAGAGTCATTTTAGTTATCTCTTATACATGGGGCCCAGCCTCCCAACGAAAGAGCAGAATAGGGAGGGAGAACACGTTGACACTCTCAATGGGTCCCCAAAATGAACAAGACTGTTTTGAGAGGCCACTTCCAGGCTAAGAGGGCTCTGATTAAAAAGGTTAAAGGCGTATCTACCAGATGCAGCCTTTTGCGCTTACAAAGGGGATCTACACTCTGTAACGGGAAGTAAAATCTGCTGGCTCATGCAATCCCACGTCTTTTTATCTGCCCAACGTGTTGCCGACACACTGAAAAACAGCTGACTTCAGTCTTCCTCAGATCCTGTGGTAAAGGAGAAGCAACAGAAACACTTTTTTTTTTTTTTTGCTATTAACCAGCTGAGTAGTTTAAATGTCATCTCACTGAGAATTTCACTTGGACCTAGTAAGGATGCGATTTTCTATGAAACACAAAAGCTGGAAATTTTGAGCTCCGTGATCTAAGGGAAAAATGTGATGTGGCCAACTATGAATGAAAATACTTAAACGTGATAAGAAATTTCATCTACTTCAAAGGGGTAGGATTAAGGTTTACAAATTTAGCAACATAAGACCACAAAGAAAGGTCTTATTAAAAAGTATCAAACACCTCCTCTTCCTTTTACTCCTGCCTTTTGTCATATTAACAATTCAAACTTATTGACCTATGTGAACAATGACCCTGTGCCAAGCACTATTGAATGGATGACCACATTTAATGCTCATAATTCTATGATGTTGGGACTACTATTACATTTATGAAGAAAGGAGAAGCTTAAAAAAGCCAGGATTCCAACGGGTCTGGCAGTCTGACTCCTCCAACAGGTCAAAAAAGTTCAGATGCAGGATGCGGATGTACACCCTTTTTGTTAGGGGCAATGTGCTCGGAGGAGTTACACACAGAGCGTGGGCGCCCATGACATGTGAGTGCCATCTGGCTGTGCAAGCCAAGGGGATGTGATAGTTAGTATTCTGCTAGAAGCCAAAAGACTTGCTTGGGCAGTGATCACTCAGCAATCATCTGTAGTTACCACCCCTGCCCTCACCCCAACAATTAACCAATACTGAGATGAGACTGTAAACATGGATACAGCTACCCTTCCCACTTTCCTCAGGGTAGGAACTTTTTCCATCAACATGAACAGCCGGGAGTAAAATCACGCAGACCTCAAGACAGGCTCCCTAGAGAAGCCAGGTCAGTGACTGATATCAACTCAAGCTGAAATAGGATTTTCCCCCTCCAACTCCATTGGCTGTATTTGGGAAAGCTAGGGCAGTGGTGAAATTCCAGGAGAATTTGCTTTGTGGAGCTACAGACACTGGAAGAAAGGCAAGCTGCCATATCCTACCTTCTCTCTTCCTGCTCTGATTGTGATAGAGAGATCTCTTCTCTGTCTTGGGGGTCAGAGACAATGCAGGGGAACCACCACCAGAAGCTGCCATTTGGCAACAGTATCAGAGAGGGGCAGAGTCTATGTGACAGCTTCTAGAGAGAACTTCTGTCCATTTTGGTTGAGTGAGAACAGATCCCTTTATGGCTTCAAATGATAGTTACCCATTCTCCGTCATTGGTGTGATGGTTGCAGCAACAAGACCTTGAAGTTTCTTCTTCGGGGAGGCCATTGTGCTGCTGGGAAAAAGTTGGAAAACATAAAATGTAATTCCTCTCCTTCAAGGTATGCCAGTTAATGATAAAACTCCCAAGCAAAGTCCATTCCCAGTTCAGAACTGTAAAATATGCTTACAAGTACACAAACACACAGAGCAAGTGAAAAGAATGTAAACTTTTAGAGCTTAATTCTACTGGGGAGAAAAATTTTATTTTATTTTTTTTAAGACAGGAGAGAGTACAGACAGGAGAGCAATGTCCTGGGAAATACTATTAGAAAGGCAGATGAATGTGAGGCAGTCCGAATTCAAAGAGTAAGGTAAATAACAGGAGACCCAAGGAAGAACCGAGGAACCCAAGGAAGTAACTCAGGGAGGCCAAATACACACGGAATTATATTACTTAAATGGAAAATATGATTAGAAAAACAGGGACATTCCTTTCTCTTTCTGTATCGTGATTCTTTAAACTAGAATCTCACCTAAGATTAGTACTTAAAAACCTTGGCTTCAGCATGATTTATATAACTATCCTTTCGTATTCTAATTCTGACCAGCTTTGCCTTGTTTTCCTAGCTCTAGTAAATCACATAAACTGCATCACAATTCTTTATTCGCCTCTCTTCCCCACTAGACCAGGCTTTAAGAGGACAGGAAATGGGTTTTGTTTGCCTTTGTTTTCCCTGTGCCCAGTGTGCTGCGTAACACATAGTCCTCAATTAAAAAGCATGAAGATGCTGGTGATCGAATGAGGTGTGCAGAAGGTGGTTGGATGAAGGCTTTCACTGATGGAGCCCACTGCTCAGAGTCAACCTGACACAACTCACTTGGGGCAAAGGGATCCCTCACTGTCTGGCAGAAGGTGCACAAAACACTGATAATGAGAGGTGACAGTGCCCAGTGGTTAATGGCATGAAAACCTCTGCAGTCAGACTGCCTAGTTCAACTTCCAGCTCTGCCACTTTCTAGTTATAGAAGTATTATTATTTTTTTGAGCTGTAAGACATACAAATTCAAAGCCACAAAGGTAAAGTCTAAGAATCTAAGAAGAAAAGAAAATAGAACCAGGTACTATTTGCTGAAAATTATACAAAAGGCAGCAGACTGATAGCAAATTCAGTGATGTCCACAGGTGATCAACAAGAGGGGATATGTTATAATTCTGAGGTCACTGGCACATTTAAAAAGACAGTGCCCACTGTACTTACAGTCTGACCCACATAATGTATTATTTATGCACTGTCTTCTTTTGTTTGCTCATTTATAATAATCTATCTATCTATCTATCTATCTATATTTCCAAATGGAAGTGTAAACTTCTGGAGTACAGAGAGCATATATTCTCATTTTTCTCTGTCTCCCGAGAGTTCTGGCTCAGGTGAGACCTTGTTGCTTTTGAAGAAAGCCAACATGATACCCCCTTGCAAACAGTTACATTCCTAACAAGACATGCTCTTGAAATCAAGCCCAAATCTCGCCTAGAGCTTTGCTCTGTATTGGAGGGCCATAAAGGGGGACCTTTCCAGATATATAGGATACTAGGAATTTCTCTGGAATTTCCTAGCTTGAACATGTGACTAACACGTTGGAGGTTTTGAAAGATAAACATAATCACCTGGCCCATGTGGAAGTCATAAGACATGGCTCTAATCTTTGGGTTACATGTGACCACTTTTGCTACAATAGGTAAGTCACAGCCTTTGAGGCTCAGAGGCCAATAACATAGGCCCTGCTGCCACTCCTGCAGGCATCTCAACTCAAGATGCCCAACAGCGGACCTGCCTTCTAGTCCTCTAGATGATTTCTTCCTCTCTTCCTTACAATAGAATGGCTAGAGGGCCAGCTCTACAGCCAGACTTCATGGGTATACAACCTGGCTCCGTGACTTACCAGCTAGGTGACCTTGGGCCCGTTACTTAACCTCTCTGTGCTTCAGTTTCCCCAATTCTAAATGGGAATAATAGTAATAATATTTCATAGGGTTGTTGAGAGAATTAAATGAATTCAAAGTGATTGACAATAGTGCCAGGTACATATTTAGTACAAGTTCAGCCTCCCCCATGAAGTGTTGTCTGATGGCTACAGGACGTTAGCCATTATTATTATCATTTCCTTACCAGCATCATCTTCCCCGTCATCCTGCTTCTGCTGGTGCCTCCTTCCCAACCCTTGTTACTCTTGTCTATTCTGGGAATAAGTCATTTCACTTCTATCTGTTATCTTGTTTCCCAGCAATCCCTCCTTCCCCCAACTGGTTGCCTCTCTCAAAACCTACCCGTTTGGCATCTCTTATCCAGTCCAATGGGACAATCCCAGGTCCAAGGGTCCCAGAGAGGTCCAAGAAGGTTTAAGTGATACGAGTCCCAAGAGCTAGATTCAGCACTTTAAAAAGTCTCCCAATCAAACACTACCAGGTTATTTACAGTAAACAGACTTGCAAATTCTTGAATTTGTAACAACTTAGGGCAGTAACGCTAATGAATGGTCAGAAGTTCTCATTGGCAGTTTTCTATGTCTTCAATTGAAAGATGAGTCTTCCAGACATTTCTGATCTTGTTTCTTGCCCTGCTCAGAAACTACTAACTTCCCCTGGCTTATAGCATGAGTCTCTGTGCAAATCTCTTCATGCCTATACTGGCCCCGCTCAACTAACTGTGGGCACCACCTTTACTGCCTGGCCCCTTCTGCCTTGGCCCCCATGGCTCTCCCACCTGGGTGCCATTGTCTCACTGCGGTTCCTTCAGACTAGCTAACTTTTTTTTTTTTTTAAGATTTAATTTATTTATTTATCCCCCCCTGCTGCTTGTGCTCACTGTGTCCATTTGCTATGTGTTTTTCTGTGTCTGCCTGTCTCCCCCTGTTGGGTCGTCCTGCTGCGTCAGCTCACCGCACCACGCGGGCTGGCTTGCCTTCACCAGGAGGCCCCGGGAATCAAACCCGGGGCCTCCCATATAGTAAACGGGAGCCCTATCAATTGAGCCACATCCGCTTCCCTCTAGCTAACTTTTAAAACTCACGTTAAAAGCCAGAGAACATTCCCTGATTCTCTCTGAAAATAATTTCTTAACTCTCAGAATTCCCCCAAACACTTGATTATTTTATTTATTTATTTTAAACCTTATATGGGAATTATTAGTTGGGCAGTTTGGGCTCCTTTTCTAGACTGTAAGCCATCTGGGGACAGGGACAGCTTCAAATTTATCTTTGCACTGAGAAACACACTAAATAAAGTTTGCTGACTTTGTGAACTGCGAAGCCCTAGACAAAGATATGGGATAAGAGATCTCAACAACTTAAACGGAGAATGATAGATATTTTGTAAATTCAACTTTTAAATAAGCATGGGAGTATCGTGCTTTGAAATTCTTCATAACTTGTATCAAAAGCAGAAGGTTGGAATGTTCTACAACCTAAGTCTTAATGTGACTTTAGAATGTTATAACTGAAATACCAGGGAGGGGATATTATTACTCTTGAAATCTTATACCTTTATCACAGACAAGAAACATTTAGTGCAAAGAATTCAAGTTGCCCAAGTCTAATTCTCTTTAAAAGGACAAAGTTTCAAGAAAAATAAAGAATCTCTGGGGAAAGCCGAGGATGTAGCTCTGGGCAAGATGAATGACTTGAGAGAGCAATACTTGAAGAAATGAAATAGAGAAATGAGAACACACACAAAAACAAAAACCAAAAAAAAAGCAGAAATACAATTAATTTCCCACAAAACGAAGGCGTTTGGACCAGATTAATGGCTAACTCTCATGACTTTGAGAAAAAGACCCTACAGCCCCAGCCATGTGGTCTTGGAAAGAATCCGGGGATGTGCTGGGTCCCTCCAACTCCGTCGGTCCTGGTGCTTGCTCCAGGCCGAGAGGCTGTCCCATCACACGCTCCATTCCCCAAGTGTATCTGTCTTCACTTTTTCCTCTGGGACTGTCACCGTCTCACCCACCCCGGATTCACGACCCTCGCGTCAACATGCCCGAATGTCCGGGTTATCCGTCAGTTTCCATCAGCCCATCCGCGCTCACCCGAGACGCCGCGGGTCCGCCTCTGTTGCCGTGGTAGCCGCAACCGCCGCTCGGCGTAGCCCAGGACCTCCGCTCCGCGCTGCCCGAGGCCGGCTCTTTATCGCCGCCGCGGGGCCGGAATCACGTGCCCGCCGCTCCCGGGGAGCCTGGGGATTGTAGTTCTGCGCCGCTCCCCACCGAGCGCGCCCTGGCACTGCCGCGCGGACTCTGTGGAGCTGCCAGTCCTGACACCCGCAAGTTATTATGAGCACGTGGAGATTATTGTGCCTTCTATGTTGCCCAAGCGATGAGGGCTGAAATGTGGATGCACCGCCCCTGCTCCCCGGTAGTTGGAAGCAAGCATCTGAACTTGAAAGGGAAATGCAGAACTGAGTCTCTGAGAGGGCGAGGCTTAGGCGCCTCGCCTCCGCGGTATACACAGCTCACGCAGCCCTGGTTGCGTTGTGAGTCCCTCCCGCTTGCCGAAAACCTTCCTTCTTGTGCTCATGGTCCTGCAATATTGTGGGTATTTCGTGGTTTTGGATTTTTAGATTTGTTTCAGACGCGTGCCGAGATTTGACCTCTTCAGGCTGATGCTGCTACCCTAATCCCTCACACTCCCACTGTTGAGAGACAGATGAGCGGGTCTTAAAAGTGGACTAGCTATTCTTAACACAGGAGCTTTTCTGACGTATTCTGGAAAACAGTTGGAAGAGTTTTGAAAGGGAAAATTCTTTTTTAACCAAAAAGGTCTCTACTTGCAGGAATGTCAAGAACCTATTTTTTTTTTTTTTAATATCGTGCACTGTGTTCCTAAATCAAGAACAGTGACATAAAAAATTCCTCAGCTTTTTCTTGCTGATGTGAATGAACTTCAGTTTTCCAGAAAAGATGGTTGGGCTGATGCTTATTATTTCATTTAGAGAAAATACATTTTCCAAAGGGCTTTCTAGTTTACTAAGTACTTTTGAAATACATCTTGTAGTTCTTTCATTGCACACATCACCAGAAAAATATCTCATAATAAGTGTTGAGTGCTTAACTCTGCATACACCGTTCTAGCTGTTTAACATTTAATTCATAAAACAGTCCTAGTGGTGGGTACTTATTTTTATTCATATTTTACAGGTAAAAGATAATCCCTATTTTACAGAGAAGAAACAGAGGCTTAAAGAGCTTAAGTAACTTTACAAAGGCCATAGAGCCAGTGAATGGTTGAGTTGGAATTTGATCTCAAGCAGTCCAGAAGCTGGTACTTTTAACCACTACTCTATGTGATCCCACTTCCCTGTCGTCTGCCCTCCCTCCTGCCTCCCCCCACCCCGCCGCCAAAAGAACGCAAGTTACATATTAGGATCTTGTGTATTAATGAAAATATATCCTAATAGGGCAATGTCAGTAATATTTTTTAAAGTCTCTAATATATGCAGCATTGAGTATTTCAATATTCAAAAGATGGAAACCATTAGACTTAAAATTGTCAACCAAGCTAATATTCTAAATGCATAAACAAACTACTGTTTGTATAAATATGGTAATATAGTAGCCCTTTATAATAATGCATTAGTTTGGATCTGCCAAGAAGCAAATGCCAAGATGGGATTAGATGTGCAAGAAATTTACTGGGTGATGGAGCCAGAGAAAGACAGGGAGAAGTTTCAGACTGAGATGTAGGTCTGATGCATGTGAAAGGAGAGATGGAAGAAAATAGGATGAGTAGAAAGAGTCTCAGGTTGCTGTGCAGTGCCAAGAAAAGTTCAGCCAGGTCATTGGAGAGTCCTTGAGCCAAAGTCACCTGTTGGAGGAGACCCATCTCTCAACAGAATGTGTGTGAGTGTGTGTGTGTGTGTGTGTGTGTGAGATGCATCACAGTATCTACTATATACCCTCCAGAAACTTCTAGTCTATACTGTGAACAGATATATATCTGTGCACAGATATTATAGGAACACTGAGGGAGAGACTCTGAGCCAGGCTGAAAGTATGTACATGCATTTGTGTGTGTGTGATGAGGCAAGAGGGTGTTTAAGAAAAGTCCTTGTGGGGCAGGGACACCAGAGTTAAGTCTTAGATGATGAGTAGGGCTTAGAGGAAGGAAGAGAGGACAAAGGCTCGGTACTGGGCTCTGGTCCTCTAACACTCTTCTGCTAAGTGACCTTCCATTATTGAGTATTATTTAATCATCATTTCTTAACTTTTTGTGCCCCACCCCCCTACTCCACTGTGAGGTACTCAAGGCAGGCACCATGTCCTATTCTTTATATTTCCCACAGTGCAAGGCACAGTACCTAGTCACCTGCAGGCCAAGAGCGTGGGGTTTGGAGACATTAATCCCTTCACCTGTGCTTTGTTACTTAAAAACATACTGAGGTTTCACATCAATTCAAGTTTGAAACTGCCTGGTATCGAGAGCTGGGTATGGATGGTACGGTACATTGCAATTGGTCAGACTAACCACATGTCCCATCCCTGGAGCAGGAGGTGGAGCCTTACCACAGGTTCCTGAACTGACTGTGGGTAAGGCGGGTTGTCCCCCCACCCCAATCAGGAAGTCCTTACCAGAAGGAAACGGGTTTTAGATAGCCAAAACATGTTTCTTTGCTAAATGAGGGAACACCCACAAAGAAAAAGCTAAGTTGGATCTTAAAATGTTGCTATTCATTGTAGACCAGATGTACATATACAAGAGTTACTTCTTGAAATTCTGACTTGACATGGCATGTCAATGTGGGTTGATGGAAAAGCTGAAGTTTATTTTTGTATCCAAGTCCAGAGATCTTCAGAGAAGGGAGCAGGCAATGACTAGAAGTTGGACTAATTGATGGTCCCTAGGACAAAGACCTTTCCCCTTTTGTGTTTAACTTTCTGTGGCTGTGTCAAATAGTAAAAGGATATCTCTTTTTTTTTAATCAAATCAATTTTATTGAGACATATTAATAAAGCATACAATCCATCCAAAGTGTACAATCATTGGTATTTGGTGTAATCACTTAGTTGTGCATTCATCATTCCAATCATTATTAGAGCATTTTCATTATTTCAATAATAATAATAACAAGCAAAAATCAGAGACACAAACAGAAAAAAAGGATATCTCTTGAGGGGAGAAAAGATGTGTATAAGCCTGGTTTCAGTTTTGAAACCAAGGGGTCCCAGGATGAGACAGTTTGAGGATAGTATACTGCAGTCATTTTCAATTGTCTCCTGGTTCAGCTCTTTAGTGAATGCACAGCAGCTTTCTAAGGAGAAGGGAATGAAGTGAGGTTGCGATTTCCCTCTTCCTCGGGGGGGTGCGACGGTGGAAGAGGAGACCCGGTGCTGGTGGCCCGGCCGGCGTGTGGGGGAATCCGGTGTGGAGGGCGACGCAGTAAAGAAGCTGCGGAGACGAGGCTGGTGGCGCAGGTCTACTTTATTAGGGAAGTGCAGTACAATTTATAGAGTTTAGGGCTACCGTGTAGCCCGCTGATTGGTTGGAGGCAGCGTC
>JAQZBX010037255.1:0-23860 GCA_029593785.1 Cabassous unicinctus | reverse complement strand
AAATAAACTTACCACCTCTTAATCTATCCTTCTCCTGCTGTACATAGCTACTATTCTATTTAATTCTCTCTAGTTTATTTTATTTATTTTATTCATATTTTGTAAAAAGAGTCATATATGAAATATTATCCATCTTCATATTTCATATAAGGTTTCCAAATGTTATACTATCCCATGATACATTTTTTAGCTTTCCTTCTAGTAATATTCATGATCTTAGATGTTTCTTTTCAATTACTGTCATAACAATAAAATAGCTCTGCTAGTCACAAACACTAAAATGTGCTTTCACCATTTCTATTCTTTTCCTAAGATTTAAAAACGACCTTTTTTATTAATTCTGAAAATATTAACCAGTAACTTTCCATTCCCTAAACACCTTCTATTTTCTGGTGTCCCAATTCTAATTAATAACTCCATGAATTTACACAATATATTTAGTTCAAAATAGTGCAATGATACAATATTTATGTTTTTGTGTCTAGCTTGCTTCACTCAGCATAATGTCCTTCACGTTCCTCCATGTTGTCATATGCTTCACGGCTTAATTTCTTCTTACAACAGAATGATTTTCCATCATGTGTATGCAACACAATTTGTTTATCCATTCATAGTTTGTGGATACCTTGGTTGTTTCCAATTTTTTGAAATTGTGAACAATGCCACTATGAATATCAGTGAGCATATGTTTGTTCATATCACTGCTCTCCATTTATCTTTGTATATACCTAGTAGTGGTATTCCTGGATCACATGGCAAGTTTATACTCAACTTCCTGAGGAACGGCCAGTCTTCCACAGTGGTTGTACCATTCTACATTCCCACAAAGAGTGAACAAGTGTTCCTATCTTTCCACTTGCTCTCCAACACTTGTAGTTTTCTCACTTCTTAATTATATAGGGAGGTTTCTGATGTCTACACTTCTTTCACATTAGTCAGGTAACCATTAGACGTTTCAATGTTGTTCTTTCACAAATCATATGTTCAAGAGCAATGATCCTTAAAAACACAGAGCAATGAGATAGGAAAAGCTTGGATTTCTGGAAAAGTTAATCTTCCTTTGTGGACTGCATAGCAATTAAGCCTGTATGTGAGAATCAATCAATCAAAAAATGAAAATAAAATCCTTTCTCTTATAGGACAGTGTTATATGCATATTCATAAAGTAACTGTATGTGTTTCAAATACAGTTACTATTCCAGACTGTAAAAACTTAAAACTTTATGTTTATACATTTTATGAATGCAATGATCAACAAAAATCCCTTAATATTAATTTATCCCTTTATCTTTTGGCACATGGACTTTCTCCTCTGGTTTCCTCAATCTAAGAGGTGATTTTTGGAGCTGTAATCCCTGATTTTATTATCATCAAAATCATTTAATTATAAAAATTAATATTGACATAAAAATTATATAAAAGCATATATAAATATTGCATTTTATTTCATTATTTCTTTTTATTTTATTTTCAATTAAGTTTTTAAAATTCAATTGAAGTAAAAAAGACAATTTTTCTTTGCTGTACAAGTCTATGAATTTTAAACAGATGCATAGATTCTTGTAACCATCATCATAATTAGGCAGTTTGCAAAAACTAACTGTTGCTACCCCTTCGTCATCAGAGTTCCCTCAAACCCTAAACTCCAGCCACTACTGTTCTCATTAATAAGTTTTGCCACTTCAAGAATGTCATAGAAATGGAATCATACAGCATGTGACCTTTTGATTCTGGATTTTTGCAGTCTAAATAATGCTTTTAAGATTTACATGAGTTGTTGAATATCTAAATAGTTTTCTCCTTTTTATTGTTACATAAAATCCTATTATTTGAGTGTACTCCTCTTTATTGATACTTTCTCTAATTGAAGGACACTTAGGTTTTTTTTCCAGATTTTGGTGATTATGAATAAAATAGTAATAAATATTTAAATATTAGTTTTTGTATGAACTTAAATTTTCATTTCTCTCATATAAATTCCTAGGAGTGAGATTTCTTGGTCATATGATAAGTGTTTGTTTAAATTTATAAGTAAGTGACAAAATTTTCCATAGGGGCTATTGTTATCCTTTCATACCAGCAATGTGGGAGATTTCCAGTTCTCACACATCCATAATATATTTGGGTATTGTTGATTATTTCATTTTAGCCATTGTGGAAGCTTAGAGCTATGTGCCAAGAAAAACATGTTCTTAAACTTAACCATTCCTATGAATGTGAACTCATTGTGAACAGAACATTTTGATGAGGTTAATTCAGGAAAGTTGTGGCCCTATTCTATCAGGAAAGCTCTAAATCCTTATACTGGAGTCTTTTATAAACAGAATCAATTTCAGACAGAGAGAAACGCATGGGAAGTAAGATGTGAAGATCAACAAACCCAGAAGAGAACGAAATGGCCAGCATAGGCCACAATTTGCATAATTATGTGACAGAGGATCCAAGTAGCAAAGATCACTAGCAGCCAGCATAAAAGGAATCCAGTCTTTGGGGAAAAAAAGATCATTGTTTGATTATGGCATGATTTGTATTTCTCCTCGTCTCAAAAGCATGAATTAATAAATTCTCACTATTTAAATGAACTCATTGCAAGGTATTGGATTGAACAGACTAAGAAACTAAAAGAAATTTTTGTATCAGAAGAGTGGGGTGCTACCAATGCAAATGCAAAAAAAAAATGTAGAAAAGGCTTTGGAATTGAGTTATGGACAGAGGCTGGAAGAATTGTGATATGCTTGGTAGATAAAGCCTAAATTGCTTTGAAGGGACTGGAGATAGAAATATGATTGGTAAAATTTCTTCTGATGAAGCATCAGAAATAAATGATGAATGTGCTATTGGAAATGGGTAGAAAGGCAATCTTTGTTATAAATGGCAGAGAACTCAATGCAATTAAATTCTGATGTTGAATGGAAGGCATAACTTGAAAATGATTAACTTTGATATTTAGCTGAGGAGATTTCCAAGTTAAGTGAAGAAGGTGCAGTCTGGTTTAAGTAAAGAATACACTGAGCAAAGAACCCTTAAGCCCCACCCCCAACAAATTGATGGTATGGAAAATTCTAAGTCTTTCCAGATAGTGTGAATTAAGACTAGGGCTAGATGTGACTCTATCAGGAGCTTTCTAAGCTTTCATAAAGCAAGTCCCTAGAGAATAAACCATGTCATTGTTTAAATGAACATGGATACAGCCAACCATTTCAGTGGAAGTTAAGGATTTGGAATGCAGTTATTCAGATAAGAAGGAGTGGGGCTGCCAGTCCATCAGGCCAGGAGGACAAAATGTCAATTCATAGATGGCTCACAAAACTGGAAATATTATAGAGTTTGCTGTAATGGTTTTGGAATTGTTTGGGACCTGTGATTTTTCTTTTTCTTCCAATTTCTCCCTATTAGAATGGTAATATTTATCCTAAGCTTGGCTCTTCACTGTATATTGGAAGCAGATAACTTGTTTTCTAGACTTCATAGAAAAAGGGCAATTGTGACCCAGGAAAGACCATACCCATAGCTGATTTTGGTGAGATTTTGCACATACATTGTATTGTTTCTGAAATATCTTAAGGCTATAGGGATGTTGTGATGGAAGGAATGTCTAAAGAATATATATTTTGGGGTTCTCCCGAGATTGAACTGTGTTGGCTTTTTGTTACCTACTCTTGGAAAGCATGTACTTAAACTTAACCCATTCTTGTGGTGGTGAGCCCATTGTAAGAGGGCCTTTTAAATGAGGTTACTATAGTTAAGGTATGGCCCAGCTCATTCAAGATTGGTCTTAAGCCTATTACTCGAGTCTTCATAAACAGAATAAAATTCAGACATACGGAAAGTCAAAGGAAGCAAGAAGCTGAAGGTCAATGGAAACTGGAAGAGAAGGGAGAATCAAGGAAGGATTGCCATGTGCATTTCTATGTGACAGAGAAACCAAGGAACAAGAATCATCTGCAGCCAACCCCAAAGAATGCCAGTGTTTGGGAAGAAATCATCACCCTGATGATACCTCCAGTTGGACTTTTCTCAACTTTGAAAATATGAGCTAAGAAATTCCAATTTTTTAAGCCAACCCATTGCAAGTTATTTGCTTAAACAGCCTGGAAAATTAAAACAGCCATGGTATCTCAAGTTAATTTAAATTTGATTTTCCATAATGGCTACTGATGTCAAACATCTTTTTATATGACTACTTCCCGTCCTTTATCTTCTTTGCGAAGTGTCTGTCCATTTTTAATAGTGTTGTTTATTTTCTCTCTCTTGATGTTGATGTGTTCTTTATATGTTCTGAATAGAAGTCCTTCATCAAATATGTGATTTGCAAATATTTTCTACTTATATATATATATATATAGTTTGTCTTTTCTTTGTCTTTAGGGAACTTTGTTTTTGTTTCTTTTTTATTTTATGAAGTGTAATGTATAATTTGCCCCCTTCATGGATTGTGCTTATTTTGACATTTCTTAGAAGTATTTCCCTATTCCTATTCATGTAGATTTTTCTCTATGTTTAATTCTAAAATATTATCACCTTGAAAAATTAAGAAGACAACCACCAAGATGGCAACAGATTAAGGAGCTCTTAGAGTCAGTTCATGCTACAGGACAGTTAGTAATCTCCCAGAGCTATCTAAATCTACTCTTTGGTGGTTCTAGGAAGAGCATCCTGCAACATCCTTGAAAGAATGGAAGGAAGAGACTGCCCATTTGCAGAGAAGATACATAAGTAGAGCAATCCACACCACGGAAGCTTGTGCACATCTTCCACTGGCAGCACTAGCCGCCCTGAAAGCTATTCTGTGCCTGGAATTGGAAGCTCCACTTCCCCAAAATGGAGGAGGAAGAGACAGTTGGGCACCAACTTCAGCTACTGGTTAGTAAATTTGGCAGGCTAAAGTATAATCCTGAAAACACCTACGATTGACTTGTCCAAGAAAAAAGGGGTCAGTACCCACGATTTTAACTCCACCCCTGGCACAAGTGGAGTAGACAGAAAATCACACTGCTGGTAGGGACCAGCTTCTTTCCATCCAGATCAGATTGCAGCTCTAGCACAAGCCCCAGGCCCACCTCCAGCAGGGAGAAAGCTGTGGGGACCTGTGCCACCCTCCCCAGGAAAATTCAGGCCATGCTGTGGAGGTCAGTGACCATCTTACTCTGATAGCAGAAGCCATATCAGGAGCTATTCTATGGCTGGAGTTGGGAGCTCCATTTCCCAAAATCAAGGGAGGAAGAGAAAGTTGGCCACTGAGTTTAGCTACTGATAGTCAATTTGGCTGGCTAAAGTATAATCCTAAGAACAGCTAAAGTTTGAACCTGTCCAAGTTGGAAAGAGGCTGGTAGCATCCCTTTAGATGCCACCCCCAGCATGAGGAGAAGCTGGGCTGACTGAAAATCACAGTGATGGTAGAGACTTGTTTTTTCCAATCAGATCAGCCTATAGGCCTAGCCTAGACTTCAGTCCCACCTCTAGTAGGGAGGACAATGGTGTTGCAGTTTAGCAGTTTAATATAGTTATGAATTCCAAAAATAGATATTAGATTATGCTTGTAAACTGCTCTGCTCATCTGGGCATGATTAAGTTATGATTAGGGTTTTGATTGGGCCACCAGCCTCTCCAGGTAAGTGCAGGTACATTCAGCTGGCACAGACTGAATAGTCAGAGGTCTACCAGGGCAACTGTGGTCATTTTGCATCCAAACAGCATAGATTGCTTCTCGCACCTGCACCTCCATTCCCACTCCAGGCCGGGGAGAGAAGTGTGTGAAGATTCATCAGTCTCCCTGGACAACTACAGTGAAGGCCTAAATGACTTGGATTATTTCAGAAGGCTGTGGCTCTGTCCTGAACTCTGGCAAAAGAGAAAGTTTGAAAATTCATCAGTCCCTGGGGCAATCTGGGCAGATTGAACCTCCACAGCTTATAGCATCAAATACATCCTTGGCTTCTAATACACAAACAGAAAGAGAAAATAGGTAAAAAAAAAAAAAAAAAAAAAAAAAAAAAAAAAAAAAAAAAAAAAAAAAAAAAAAAAAAAAAAAAAAAAAAAAAAAAAAAAAGCCCTAAATTAAAGAGAGAAAATGCACCCAGAATAAATATTCTAGTAAGGCAGATGCCAAGACACCAACATAAAGTTAAAATTCACACCAAGAAACAGGGAGTTATGGTCCACTTAAAGGAACAAGATAAGCCTTCAGAAGATGCAAAGGAGTAGAGACAACTAATTATAGATATTCAAATAAATCTCCTTAATAAATTTAATGAAATGGCTAATGAGATTAAGGATATTAAGAATACATTGGATGAACCCAAAGAAGAATTTGCAAGTACACATAGAAAAATAGCAAATCTTATGAGAATAAAAGTTGCAAAAAATGGAATTAAAAATACCCTGTGATCATTTAATAGCAGATTTGAGGACACAAAAGAAAGGATTGGTGGACTTGAAGAAATGGCCTCTGAAAGTGAACAAAAGAACAGATGAAAAGAATAAAAAATAAATAAACAGGGTCTTAGGGAACTAAATAACAGCAAAAGACACACAAAGATACATGTCGTGGGTGTCCCAGAAGGAGAAGAGCAGGAAAAGGGGCAGACAGAATTTTTGAAAAAATAATGGTAGGAAATTTCCTAAACCTATTGAAGGACATAGATTTCCATGTCTCTAGGAACACAATGTACTCCCATCCAAATAAATATAAACAGACCAAGTCTGAGAACATACTAATCAGAACATCAAATGCCAAAGGAAAAGAGAGAATTCTGAGAGCAACAAGAGAAAATCAATGCATAACATATAAGGGATACTCAATAACACTAATTGACAATTTCTCATCAGAATTCATGCAGGCAAGAAGTCAGTGCTATGATATACTTAAGATAATGCAAGACAAAAACTTCCAGACAAGAATATTACATCCAGCAAGATTGTCTTTCAAAAATGAGTGTGAATGTATATTATTCACAGATAAACAGAAACTGAGAGAGTTTGTAACCAAGAGACAGGCTTTTCAGGAAACACTAAAGGCTCTGCTACAGTCTGAAAATAAAAGACAGGAGAGGGAAGCCTGGAAGAATGTCTAGAAATGAGGATTATATCAATAAAAGTAACTAAAAGTGTCAAAAGAGTGGTAAAAATAAAATGCTTAAAAACTCAAAATTTTCAGGAAAAAAATTAACCAACAATGTAAAGCACTTTTATTCAGAAAACTACAACTCATTGTCAAAAGAAATTAAAAAAAAGAACTAAGTAATTGGAAGATCATTCCATTCTCACGAGTTGGAGGCCTAAATATCATTAAGATGTTAATTCTACTCATATTGATATATAGATTCAATGCAATCCTCATGAAAATTGCATAAGCATTTTTGTAAATAAAAGGAAAACATGATTATTAAACTTATTTGGAATGGTAAGGTGTCCTGGATAGCCATAAACATCTTAAAAAGGAAAAGCAAAGCTGTTAGACTGTAATTTCTCGACTTTAAATCATAATAGCTAGCTACAGAATGTAAAACAGCATGATACTGGCATAAAGACAGATACATAGACCCATGGTACAGAACTGATAGCTCAAAAACAGATCCTTACATCTATGGTCAAGCAATTTTTAACTGGCCTGTCAAACTCACCCAGTTTGGACTGCACAGTCCATTCAAAAAATGGTGCTGAAAGAACTGGATATCCAAAGCCCACAGAAGGAAAGAGGGCCCCTATCTCAAAAAATTAACTGAAAATAAAAAAAAAGCTTAATATAAAAGCAAGAACCATAAAACTTCTAGAAGAAAATGCAGTAAAATATCTTTAAGACCTGGTGGTAGGTGGTGGATTCTTAAAGAAAATAAGAGGAGAACTGTGATGGACTACTGATGTTTAATGTATGTAGAAGTTTTAATTAACCTTGCTGTAAAAGTGTGGAAATATACAGAGATGATGGTAACACATTATAGTGAGTATCAGCTGATTTATAAATGAGGATGTGGCTGAAAATTGTAGTCTAGGGATGTAAATACCAATTGACAGAAAGCTATTCAATCTAGGGACTGAATAGCACAGTAAACCCAGAGGTGGATGAGAATTGTGGTTGATGGAACAGATGTAAGAGTGCCCTTTGTGAACTACAGCAGATGTACATCACTATTGCAGGGTGGTTGGAATGCGGAGAGGCATGGGAAAAATACAACTAGAGTGACCTATGGGCTCTGGCTAACAGTAATAATGTAATATCCATGCACCTATGCCAAAGATGTACTGAGTTGATAATGGGGGAGTATGGAAAAAGTGTGCCAAATGTATGCTGTGGACCTGGTAATAATCTGAGGATATTATCTCATGATCTGTAACAAATGTTCTACCACGGTATGGTGTGTTGATAGAGGAGTTTTGTTTGGGAATTCTGCACATGTGCATGATTGATTTATAGGTTTACAACTTCTGTCATAAAAATATATTTTAAAAAATGATAGTGTTGGTTGGGGAGGAAATACACCAAATATAAGATAAGGACTATAGTTAGTAACATTTTGAAAATATTCTTTCATAATATATAAAAAATGTCTCACAATGCAAAGTGTTGGTGGTGGGTTGATGTATGGGAAGCCTGTATGATGTTATTCATATTTGCTTTGTAAGTTCACTTTTACTATACACATATTGTTCATGTATGTTCATGTAAAAATCATATAATAATAAGAATAGGGTGGGTTGGGGAAGAATACTTTGGTTATTAGTAATATTTTCAGGATGCTCTTTAATCATTAGTTAAAAATATTTCACAACAATGCAAGATATTGATGGTAGGATGAAGTATGAGAGTTCTGTCTGATGTCATGTATGTTTGTTTTGTAAGTTCACAACTATTACTATAAACTTATTATTTTTGTATGTTTATGTATGAGTAATGTACTTCAATTAATTTTTAAAAAGTTATAACCTTACAATTTTACATTTAGAGTTAATTTTTATATACTGAATGATGATTATGTAAAAGATCCTCTTTTTGCATATTGAAGTCTTAATATTCCTACATTAATTTTTCACAGTATTATACTTTTCCATTAAATAGCCTTTATGTGCTTATCAAAAAGCAAATGACCATTTATATAAAGGTTTATGGACCTCTAAATATGCCCATCATCTTTGTGTTTATTCATTTTATTAGCATTTATTTATTTTTTAAAAAGATATTTAGATAACATAAATATTACACAAAAATTATAAGGATTCCCATAGACCCCACCTCCCACACCTCCCACACCCTCCAACATAGACATCTTTCATTATTGTGGCACATTAATTAAAGGTTCATAGAACTCTATATGTTTCCATCATCTATTTGTTTATTCATTTTTAATACCAAAAAATCTTTACCTAAATTTATGTCTTCAAGTAGGACAGTGTGATTGACCCAAATTTCTTTTTCTTTTTCAAAATTGTTTTGTCTCATCCAGCTTTTTCTCTTACCCATATAAATTTTAAAACCATCTTATCTAGATCTAAAAAAGTCTGAAGGTGTTTTTACTAGAATACTGATAAATGCATAGATAACCTAAAAACTGGCACCTCTAGCATGACAATTCATGCAGTCCATAAAATCAATATATCTTAACACTTACTAAAATCTTTTAAAATTAAGGATCCTTTTTTTTTAATGAGAGGTTGTAAGTTTAGAAATAAATAATGCATAAAATACAGAGTTCCCATATACCACTTTTTTATTAACATGGTGCATATATTACAAATGATGAAAGACATTTAAAAAATTATATGTTTGTATTGCAGAGTAATTTGTGGGGTTTTTTTCTCTAGTAACATATATGAAAAATTATACTTTTCCCTTTAAACTAAGTTCAAATATATATTTCTATCCTGCTATTGACATTGAAAATGTTGGGCTACCATCACCACCATTCATTAACAAAATTCCCATCAATTCAAACAGAGACTCTGTACAATTTAAGCATTAATTCTCCATTCCACACAACCACCCAGGTCCTGGTAAACTATATTTAATTTCTGGCTGAAAGATTCTGCATATTCTAAATATTTCATAACTGTATTATATATGGCTTTGCATTTCCCTATAACCCTTCCTGTTCTTTCTCCTTCTAGTCACAGCAACATTACATTTCTTAATATTTACAAGGCAAGCCTAGAGAAATAACTGTTTGTGAGCTTGGAAGTAACAACTTGTATGCTTAGACTTCTTTCCAGAAACTCTAAGAGTAATCAGATATGTGAACTGCTTGACCACCTTTGTATCCATAAATCCCTTATGTAATTACTATAAAGATGCCACTTCAGCTCTAATGACAAACATTGTAAATGCTCTTTTTAGTAGTTACTATGAAAGTGTAACTTCTGCCCTGCTGAGAAACACTGTGAATGTCTGGTCCTTGATTATCTGTCCTGAGCACTGTACTTGTTAATCATCCTCTTCCCTCATGGTCCTCCCAGTCTGCCCACAGACATATAGTATGAAAGACTCCTCTTACTGTGGAAAATACAGCTTGAATCTAGGAAGTGCCATTCTCTCTCCCCGTCACAACAGATGAGGATTTAGGTCATGACCAGCCTTGGTCTCTCTGAGAAAGAGGAATCCCCCCTTAGACTATCCAGGGTGAGGCTCCATGTAAGCTCTCTATTAAATTCTCCTTCTCTTGCTAAGCTGGATTTAGCCAAGTTTTTTTTTTTTTCATCTGATGTATCCCTGTCAGTTTGGTGGGAAGCTGTTATTTCACACAGCTTCCTGCTATACTTGAAAAAATATCAGTGATATAAAAAAAATGGCTTTTTTTCTGGCTTATTACACTTAACATGATGTCTTCAAGATTCATTCATGTTATTAAATATATTAGAAATTCATTCCTTTTTACAGATGAATAATATGTCTTTCATGTATATCATGTTTTGTTTACCCATTCATTGGTTGATAAACAATTGGGTTACTCCATCTTTTGGTAATTTTGAATAATGCCTCTATGAACATAGGTGTGCATGTATCTGTGAGTCCCCGCTTTCAACTTCTTTTAGTATGTACATAGAAATGGGTTTGTTGGAACATATGGCCATTCTATACTTAACCTTATGGGCTACCACCAATGTGTCTTGCACACAGATTGTACTCTATTACATTTCCACCAAGATTGAGCTACTCCATTTACTTTTTAGCACTTATAATTTCCCATATTTTTAAATAGTAGCCCTTCTAGTGGGGGAAAAATGGTATTAAATTGTGATTTTTATATGCATTTCCCTTATGGCTAATGATTTTGAACATCTTTTCAATTGCTTTTGGCCATTTTTTAAATTGGGGTTTATCTTTTTGCTGTGGAGTTGTAGGGTTTCTTCATATATTTTTGATATTAAACCATTATCAGATATGTGGTTTCTAAATATTTTTCCCATTGTGAAGGTTATCTTTTTACTTTCAGAATAAATTCCTTTGGTGTACAAAAGTTTTTAATTTTTCTTGATTTGTCTTCATATTTTCATTACTAGTTTAGAGAAACTCTACTGATTTTTGTGGTTTGATCTTGTACCCAGTCACTTTTACTCTGGGTAGAAAGACCCAATTGTCTTTCAATCAATGAATGGATAAACAAAACATGATATATACATGAAAGACATATTATTCATGTGTAAGGCTTTATTGGGTAATGTCTTAATCTCTCCAACATTTTTGAAAGAAAGTCTTGATTGATATAATATTCTTGTTTGGCAATTGTTTTCATTTTCTGAAATGATTTTTCTGCAAAATTATGATAATTATGTGTGTTTTGCCTTTCTTTCTGTTACTGCAGTGTATCACAAGAATTGGATTTCTTATGTTGAAACTCCCATGTATACCTGGGATAAATATAAATCTCATGATGTGGTGTTAGATTTGTTTTACTAATATTTTGTTGATAACTTTTGCATCTATATTCATACATGAGGTTCTGTAGTTCTCTTTTCTTATGGATTCTTTATCTAGGCTTGGTATGAAGGTGATGACTTCATAGAATGACTTTTATAGTGTTCTTACTTCTTCTACATTTTTGAAAGAGTTTGAGCAGATATGGTGTTAATTCTTCTTGAAATGTGACACAATTCACCTGTGATTTTCATTATTGGAAGTTTTTTTATTGCTGATACACTCTCTTACCAGTTTATTGGTTTGTTAAGATCTTCTGTTTCTTCAGGATTTGATTAGGTAGTGTATTAGTCAGCCAAAAGGACGCTAATATGAAATACCAGAAATGGGTTAGTCTTTATAAATGGTATTTATTTGGATTAGAAGTTCACAGCTACCAGGCCATAAAGCGTAAGTTTCTTCTCTCACCAAAGTCCATTGCCATGTGTTGAAGCAAGACAGCTGCCAATGTTTGTCAGGGTTCATGCTTCTTGGGTTCCTCTCTTCCTGGGGTTGCATTTCTCTCTGGGCTTAGCTCCTCTGTTTCCTCCACAAGGCGAGCTGTAGAGTATCAGGCAAACAGCTCTATTCTCTTCTCCTGGGGCCTTCTCTCCAACATCAAAACTGTTTCTCAAAAACTGCCCCCTTTGTCCTTTGCCTTGCCTTTTATATTCAATTCCCCCACCCACCAATGGGTGGAGCTCAACACCCTACTGATGTGGCCCAGTCAATGCCCAAATCATAACTTAATCATGTCCAGATTAACAGAACAGTTTACAAGCATGAACCAATTATATTTTTGGAATTCATAATTACATCAAATTGCCAAATGGCTACAGGTAGTTTCTGTGTTTCTAAGAATTTGTCCATTTCATCTTGGTTTTCTAATTGGTTGGTGCACAGTTGTTCATATTATCCTCCTATAGTCCTTTTTTGTCAGTCGGTTTTCATTTCTGATTTTAATAAATTTTGACATCTTTCTTTGTTTCTTTGTCAGTCTAGCTAAAATTTTAAGTTTATTGACCTTTTCAAAGAACCAGATGTTGGTTTTGTTAATTCTTTCTATTGTTTTACTTTTCCATTTAATTTTATTTTTCTTTAAGAAGCTTTAGATTACATAAAGTTTACATAAAAATTATATGGGATTCCCATGTGGCCCACCTCCTCCCCCTCCCACACTTTCCTACATTAACAGCATCTTTCATTAATGTGGTATATTTGTTAAAATTGATGAGCACATACTGAAGCACTGCTATTAAAGTAGACTATAGTTTACATTATACTTTGTACTTCATATCACACAATTTTATTGGGTGTGACAAAATATATAATGGCTTGTATCTGTCATTTCAATTTCATGTAGGAAAATTCCAATGTACAAGAGTGCCCCCATATTACACCTATTTTTCCCTCTCCCTCCCCTCAACACTTCTGGTGGCCATTCTTTTATATTTTGTTTCTTTTGTGTTCTATTTCTTTTTCCCTGTTTAATCTTTGTTACCTTCTTCGTTCTATTTACTTTAGGTGTCTTTTAATATTCTTTTTCAGGACTCTCCAGTTATGAAGTGACGACTTTGATTTGAAATTATTCTTCCTTTTTTATGCTGGCATTTAATGGTATAAATTTCTCAGCACTGCCTTTGCTGCAGGACATATGTTTTATTATGTGTTATTATCATTTGCATTCCCTTCAAGATATTTTCTCATTTCTCCTTTGATTTCTTCTTTGACCCTTGGATTGTATAAATTTATGCTGTTTACTTTCCACGTATTTGTGAATTTTCCTTTACTCCTGTTATTGATTTCTAGATTGAATCAATTGTTGTCAGGCAAGATACATTACAGGATGTTAACTTGGCAGAATTTATTAAGATTTGTTTTGTGACCTAAAATATGGTCTATCCTAGAGAATGAATCCTTTGCAGCAGAGAAGAATGTATATTATGCTTGTTTTGGGTGAAGCGTTCTATATAGATGTGTATGTGTAGTTGCTTCAGAGTATTGTTCAAATCTTCTCTTTCCTTATTGACCTTCTGTGTAGATGTTCTACGTATTATTGAACGTGATGATTGAAGACTCCTTCTATTAATGTAAACCCATTTATTTCTCCCTTCAAGTCTGTCAATATTTGCCTCATATAATTTTTAGCTCTGCTGTTAGGAACAGCTATATTTAAAATTATTTTGTCTTTTTGTTGAATTGATCACATTATCAGCAGACAATGACCTTCTTTGTACTGTGTACAAATAGATAGTTTTGACTATTTTATCTGATATTGGTGTTGCTACTGTACCTCTCTTGTGGTTACTACTTGCATGGTGTATATATATATATATACTTTTTTTTCCCCATTCCTTCACTTTCAATCTAATTATGTATTTGAATTTAATGTGAGTCTCTTGTAAACAGCTGGGTCATGCTTTTTTATTCCGTTCTGTCATTCTGTCTCTTTTCTGTAGAATTCATTTTATAGACATTTAAAGTAACTACCATTAAATTCAGGGCATTCTTCTTCCATTCTACTATTTTGTCTTTGTAAATATTATACCATATTTAATCCTCAATTCTTCCATTGATACCTATTCTCATATTCTCATATTTACTTGATGTTTTTGTATTGTAGCATTTTGTGTTCCTACTTATTTCTTTCTGAATATATATCAGATATTATATTTTTGGTTACCATGGTGTTAAGATTTAACATCCTAAATCTATAACAATCCTAATTGATTTGATATCAACATAACTTCAATATCATACACAAACACTGTTCCTGTACACCTTCATCCCCAAACTTTTTCTTTTTTATCAGGCCATGTTCCAAATTTTACCTTTGGAAAATGTATATCCCTAACCTTCAATGTATCTTCATTTTTAGGCATCTGCATTTAATAACCTTGCCAGAGATCTTTATTCTTTATGTACTATGATCTAATATCTAGTGTTCTTTCTTTTCATTCTGTATAACTTCCTTTAGTATTGCTTGTAGGGCAGGGCTATTGGTAATTAATATCTTCATCTGTTGTTTATTGGGTAATGTCTTAATCTCTCCCACATTTTTTAAAGAAAGGCTTGGTGGATATAAAATTCTTGTTTGGCAATTATTTTCTTTCAGCACTTTAAATAGTTCATACCACAGCCTTTTTGCCTCCATGGTTTGTGTTGAGAAATCTGAACATAATCTACTGGTATTTCATCATACATACTCATTGCTATTCTTTTATGGCTTTAAGAGATATCTTCATGTCCTTGGCATTAGAAAATCTTATTACAAGTTGTCTGGGTGTGCTTCTCTTTGAGTTTACATGCTTGGGGCGCTCGTGCCTTCTTGAATATCTTTATTCATATATTTTTGAAATATGAGAAATTTTATACCATTATTTCTTTAAATAATCTTTATGTCCCTTTTTCTATTTCTTCTCTTTCTGGGATTCCAATAAGGCATATTTTGTTACACTTGATGGTATATTATGGGTCTCATAGACACTGTTTGCTCTGTTTTAATTCTTTTTTTTTTTTTCATTTTGCTCCTCAGCCTGATTCATTTCAATTGTCCTGTCTTAAAGACTACTGATTCTTTCTTCTGCCACACCCATCCTGCTGTTGGAAGCATATAGGATATTTTTTATTTCAGTTGTTTTGTTCCTCAACTCCTGTATTTCTATTTGGATCTAATGGAGAATTAATAGATTCCCATATTGTTCATTTATTGTTTTCCTCAAATCCATTCATTGTTTCTCCATATTTTCCATTATCTATTTAAGCATATTGGGGAATTTTAAAAAAATCTCTATCCAATTAATCTAAGCTTGGTCCTGTTTGTTGATGATTTCTGAAGTACTATCTTCTTCTTTTGGTTGGGTAATTATTTCCTATTTCTTTGTCTTGTAATTTCAGTTCCACAGTGTACATTTTAATATTTTAAAGTCTTAACTGAATTGTTCCTTCTTTAAGTATTTATCCAACTACGGATCTGACAGAAATTTACTTGAGTACCAGGATCTAATCCTAAGAAACAAACCAAAGCCAAAACACATTTCAAAGTCTTTGCAACATGACTTTCCTTTTTCTTTGGTTCTGGTTTCCATATGTGGAAATTTATATCATTTAATTGAGACATTTCTTATTTCCTAATATAAACTTATAGTGTTATGAATTACCCACCCCAAATTTGATTAGAAATATGTTACAAATTTTAATACGCTTTTTTATATTGTTCAATTCTAAATATTTTATAATTTCCCTGGATATTTCCCCTTGAAATCATGGATTATTTAGAAATCAGTTTTTTTAATTTTCTAGTGTTTGTAGGTTGTCCTATTATTTATCTCCTGTTCATATCTCATGTAAATGCATTAACATATGGGGAATTTTTTCTATGAGTTTTTTTTTTTACACTTGAGAAGACTTTTTTCATTATTAAGTGTAGGCTTATTTTGAAGAGTGTTCCATTTGTATTTTTAAAAAATTTTGTTATTAATTTTCATATGAAATGATCCATAAGTGTTAATGATGCAGTATGCTTCTTTATAGGGTTTCTGGGCTTTAGTATACTGATTCTATTGATGACTCAATGAGTGTTCAATTCCCCATATATAATTGTGGAGTTGTCTATTTTGCATTACAGTTCAGTCAGTTGTTTTTTTTATGTATTCTCAATGTTGTTCTTAGTTATTTACATGTTGAGTATTATGCTTCAAGTTTAACTTTTCATTACTATATAATGTCTCACTTTGTCAATGTTAATTTTCCTTTCTCTAACATTAATTTTGCCTGATATTAATATGGCATGCAAATTTCTTTTTCATAGTATTTGCGTGGTGTATATGTGAATCATTTTAATTTTAATCTACCTATATCACTATATTTCAAATGAATTTCTATAGTCTATAGTTTGGCCATTTTTAAGTCAATTTTCACAATATCTGTGTTTTAATTAGTCTATGTCATGTGCATTAACACAAATTTTGGAAAATTTGGTTTCAATCAACCGTTTTGTTATTTGTTTTATGCTGTTTTTCCTAAAATTGTTTACTCCTGTTTCCTCTTCATTCCCTTTTGGGCATATTTGAACCATTTTTAGTATTACATTGTCCTGTGTCTATTGTTTTATCTGAAAATATCTTTTTGTATACTTTTGTTTAACTTTTCATGTTGTTCTAGTTACTCATATATATTTCCATTGCTACATTCAAAAAGCCACAACCTAGTGACTTATGCCAAGATAAATGGTTATTTCACAATTTCCAGGGTCAAAAGTTGAAGCATCATTTGGATGAATTTTCTGATCTTGGTCACAGAAGGCCAAAATCAAGGTGGATTTAGACTTATTTTTCTTGCTGAAAACTCTGCAAAAGAATCTGCTTATATTACCATTCAAATATTTGACATAAGCTACTTTCAGAGACTGAGATTCTTGTTTTCTTGGAGGCTTTTAATCATACCCTCACTTGACATTTTAACATCACCTGCAATCCTTCTCACAGGACTTCCTATATGTCAAAGCCACCAGCATTGTGTGGTTTCCTTTTCACATTTCATATCTTTCTGACATCCTATTTGGCCACCAGTCAGAGAAATGTCCTTGATTTTAGGGGCACATGACATTACTTTGAAGTCACCAAATAATTCAGGATTATATTGCTATCTTAAAGTCAACTGTGCCATATAAAATAAACGTGGAATTGATAACTCATCATATTATCATGCTCTGGAAATTAGGGCATCGTATCCACGGTGGAGCATATTTAGAAATTTTACATAACACAACAATGCACACTAATTTTCAGTCATCTTAGAATCAATATTTTACCATTTTAAGTGAAATGAAGGAATCAAATTTTTGCCCTTCTATATTTTAATTGTCTTAAGTTTTAGTATTTGCATTTATTATAAATCCTATTAAACAATGTTATATTTCTGTGCTTTAACACCCAAAATATATTAAAGGAATCAAGGAAGAATCATATATTAGATTTACAGAGATATAGCATTTCTGTTGCTTTTTTTTTCATTATTGATATTACAAAATTCTTTCTGATATCATCCTCCTCCTGTCTGAATAACTTCTTTTAACCAATATTTTACAATGAGTATCTTAGTAATGAATTCCCTTAGTTTACTTTATCTGAAAATATCTTTATTTCACCTACATTCCTGTATTAGTCTGGACACTCCAGATAAGCACAATGAAAAGTGAGGCTGGCAAGTCTGAACTTCACAAAGCAAACTCCTATCTGGATTCTCTAATAAAGGTGATGTTGAAGTTCTTAGTTTGAATTCCCCAGGGTATAAATGGCTGGCTAGAAATTCTAGCAAGAATCTGCATTGATGTTGAGGCAGAGATAAAACCCTCAATTTTCCCCTCCAAATAATTCGATATGGAGATAACTCAAATTGCTAAAGCCAATCTTCCTTTGTTACTTAGTTGGATGCAGTTGACTCTTTGTAATGCAATTCCCATCTACAAAATACCTTCATTCTTAAAAGTAAGCCAATATTTGACCAAACAATTGGACACAATAATTTAGACAAGTAAACAAGTGAAAGTAGCCGGTACAATTCCTGAAGGATATTTTTGCATATGAAAATTCTGAATTATACCTTTCACAATTTTTTACATTTTGCTCCACGTCTTTCTGGCCTCCATGGTTACTGGTGAAAATCCATGTTCCTTTAATCATTGTTTCTGCATGTATAATGTATGACTATTCTGTTGTTTTTTTTCCAGATTTTTTTCTTTTTCTTTAGAATATGGAAGTTTTATGATATGTTTAGGCATGAATATATTTGATTTAATCCTAATTAAGCTACTTTAGCTTCTTGAAAAGCTAAATGTTTTACTTGCTCCAAATCTGGGCTGTTTTCAGCTAAAAATCCCTCTCTTTTTTTTGCACAGATTTCTTTCTCCTGGCCTATTGTGCCTCCTGTGATATGAACTGTGGGAATCCAGGGGAATGATGCCCTATCACTTAAAGGAAACACAGTCTGAAGCACATAACTGCCTGGCCTAAAGTGGACACTCACTAGTTAAAAAGTGACAGACCTACTACAAACTTTAATTCCCACAATGCCGTATACTCCTTCCCTTAATAACATCACCAGACACCTCATGTGTGCACTCATGTAAGTTTTGCAGAAACTCTGGTCTCATACATTATGGAATGACGTTGTCCTGAGACCCCTTATAGTCCTGCTCTTTTCCTCACTTCTTTGTGCAGTGCTAATTTCATTTTTTGAGCAGACACCATCAAAATAGTCTCTCTTTTTCAAGAGTCCCAGTAATGCTTATGTCTAACCATTTTGTCTAGTGTATTTTTTGGTCTTATGGCTTTCCCAACCCATGTCCTTCAGTGTTGTGTTGAAATAATTGGTGAGCCACAGCCAGGAGACCAAAGGACCACTGGCAGTGGTGAGCATGAGTTCTGGGAAGGAATGATCCTGAGGAAAATCCTGATTTGTCCTTCTATGTCCATGTGGGGAGGGCTGGCTGCCTTCCTGGGTAAGTGGGACCGGACACATGGGGACCATAAGAAAATATTCAATTGCTCACTTGCTTGACAGTTGTAGAAGTCTTTGTGAATATGGGGATGCCCCAAAAATGCTGATGGGAGCAGAAAGCAACCTGCAAGAACAAAAGATTAGGAAGTTTAGTAAATATACCAGACATTATGTCACAGCATTTGGGCTGGTCATAGCTAAGGGCAGTAAATTTAGTTACAGCAGATTGGCTCAAGGAAAACAAAGAAATCCCCACTTAGAGGAAAAGTTAAACCTAGAAAGGGACTTTCAGACTTCTACCTCCACACAGGTCTCTCTGAGCAACTAGATAAGAAGGAGATAGTGATTCAAATATAGAAATTATAGAAAAGTCATTAAATCATGTTAAACCACTTGCATAATGGAATGGTAAATTACAGATACAACATCCCACAGAGACTGAAGTGCTAAACAGGGCATTTGATGGTGAAACCATGCTTCCAAGAAATTATTTTACTAAAGAATTAACTGAGATATGGAAAACATTCTGGCAGCAACTGTGCAAACCCCCCTGCCACCTAGATGGTGTAACTGTGAGCTTGTGGAAGCTGATGGAATTAGTTTAACTGCTGGAGAAATGGGAAAACTTATCAACATTAATTTCTCTGTTTTGTTCCCATGTTAAATCTAATTGGGCCTGGACAGTCACGCTGATAAAATTGGTGAAAGTCAAAGAGAAAAAAAATAGAAAAAGGATGGCTGCTTTGTAAGCTTGCAATTAAATCATGGTATAGTCCTGATAGCAGCCAGTCTCCCCTGTCAACTTGCCTCCATAAAACTGTTTCTAGTATTTCCTGCTACTGGGTATTTGAAATAAAGAGAAGTTATGTTTGCAAAAAACCAAACTGAACCATTATTCTGACAAGTTTGTTTAGTTGTTGATGGTAATTGCATGTTGTAAGTGGTTTGCTTGGAGACAGTTACCAAAATTATTTTGGTACCTTAATTATGAAAGATATTGAAGTTGGGGAATTGCTGCTTTCAACTAGGTCCTTGGTTATGTCACATAAAATAATTTAAGAACATGTCTTGTTAGTTAGGCTAGTAAAATGAATTGAGAAATGGGAGAAAGGAACAGAGTTTATTGAGGAATGGGAGAAAGGAACAAAATTATGTACTGAGATCTTGATGTGGGCTCTTTTAAGCAGAGAGAACATTTGGGATTGAGAATCTGACTTTATTAAGGCCACTCTTCACTCCACCCCCTTCTTAATGTTGGGAGAGGAGCCGCAGCTCTTTGATATCTTGATTGGTTGCCCCACCTGTTAGCTTTTGGGGGGCCAATGATGAGGCATACTGTTTGGGTTTATCTGGAACCAACTGTTTGGAATTATCGGGGACCTCCTCTTTACCTCAGAAAGTGTTCCAAATGTGATCTCATGGTTAGGGTCTTGACAGGGTCCTCCAGCTTTGCTTTTTGTAGTTTAAGTTTCCAGGTGGGATCCAGTGGCCATGTTGTCTGCTGGCTCTCAGCTGTGACCCATCTTCTCCTCATTTCCCTGTACAAAATGCCTCAACTCCCCCTCAGAGTGTTTATGCCCTTATTCTTAAGAAGAGTTGAAGGGCAAGTTCAGCCTGTCCCTTCCCTCAGATTTAAACAACAGGAAGGAAGAGGAGGGGTAATGGATATTCAGGTTAAACCTTCACATCCAATGGGCAAGGATCTCTTCAAAGCACTTTTGATAAGAGTTTGACTTTGTGCTACATCCTCATTTTCTTTTACTTGCTTCTTTTTAAATTCCTCTCTAAAAGGTATCTCATCTTTCTTTAATTTTATAACTCCTAGTCAACTATTCAATGTTTTGGTTATTGATATATTTTTTTAAGTTTATGATTTTAATTTCTGTCTTAATGCTGTTCTAAACCCAAACAAAGTGTAATTTTATTCAGATTACATGATTTGGTGGATAAACTATAAATAAAATAAATTATATTTATTATGAGATATAAATTGAATGTGTATTGAATCACTGTGACCTATGTCATTTTTTAATAATTCTCTTGTTTTCTATCAAAAATTCTTTACTAAATGTATTGTTAATAAGCAAAATTAAATTTTAAATAATCTCAAGATTATAACCATAGAACCCTTACCATTCAGGAAATCTGTCCTCTCTGGAGGATGAAATTACTTGTTTGGCAGTGCCTCTGAGATGTATGACCTAAGTGTGTCCTTCATAAAGAATAACCTTGTTTTTAAAGGAAATAGAAACAGAATTGTTCGCATCATTATGGATAAATGTGAATGTTTGAGTGAATTTTACTCAATGATAAAAGAAACAGTATCACAAATTTTGTTTTCTCTATGAGGTATGCTAAACAAATATTCCTGTTACAGAAATTAAGCTTGTTACCTCATTACTCAGGCATATTTTTTATGTTTTAATTCATATGCTTTTTATAAATGAGTAATGAATATTTAAAGGAAATAGATGTGATATGTCTCAGGTCATTAACATATTCAATAATTTCTGCCCAATGTTAAAACAGATTGTAATAGAATGTGCATTCTTTTTTATTCTAGTGTATGGTATAGGTGGATGATTTAAAATGGTACCTAATGATACATATGTGATATGTAGACTGTACCCAAAAGTTTGAAAATATAATACAAAGTTAATTAAATATGGTAGTAGTGCTAATACTATGAAGATATATTGCATGACCTAGCTTGAATAACATAGAAAATAAATTTACAGGCAACAGTGAGTTGTCATGTCTTTTCATGGAACTCAAATGAAATCATACCATATGCAGTACTTTGTGTCTGGTTTCTTTCACTTAGCATAAGAGTTTTATGATTTTTTCTTTTAATTATTGTATTTTTTTCAATTAGAGAATTTGTAGATTTGAATAAATGCCATGTAAGAAACTAAAGATTCCCATATGTGCCTGTATTGCAATGTGTGTCCTATGGATAAAACCAGCTACTGTGTGCGGGTTGATTGTGGGAGCCCAGGGAATGGGAAGTGCCTTCCCTTACATGAAACAGTCTGAAGCATGTAGCCACGTGACCTAAACTGGACACTGTCCAGTGAAAAGTGACAGGCCTACTGCAAACTTTGATTTCCCAAGGTTGTATACTCCCTCCCAGTATAACATCACCATATACCCTGTTTGTGCACCTCATGTAACATCTGCTGAAACTCTGTTCTCATACCCTATGGAATGTCTTTGTCCTGAGACCACTTATATTACTCTTTCTTTCCTCACTTCTTTGCAAATCACTAACTTAATTTTTTGACCAGCCACCATCAAAAAAGACTCTCCTGTGTGTAAATTCCAATAAAGCTCATGCCTAACCATTTGTTCTGTGTTCTTTGGTGTTATAGCATCCCCGAACTGTACCTTTAAAATTTAGGTTAAAACATGTATATAAGACCCTGCGTGATTGCACCTGTATTAGTCAGGGTTCTCTTGGGAAGCAGAATCAACAGGAGATATCTCTCAATAATATGAGATTTTAAAAGAGTCTCTCATGCAACCGTGGGGATGCACAAGTCCAGGCTCCATAGGCAGGCTGCAAACCAGTGGCTCCGATGAAAGTCCAATGAAGGGTCGTTGATGAGTTTCTGGGAGAAGTTGCCTGTCCAACAACGAGCTGGGAAACTCTCCCTGAATGTTGAAATCACTTCCCCTTTTAAGCCATTCAACTGATTGGATAAAAGCGCCACCCATTGATGATGTAATCTCCCTGATTGATGCAGAAGTAATCAGCCATCCACGCAGTAAACTCACTGGTGATTGAAGTCCATAAATGCTCTTGTATTACAATTAGCCCAGTGCTTGTTGGAATAAACACCTGGACACAATTACCTGGCTGAGTTGACACATTAGACTAACCATTACAGTCCACCCCTTGTCAACTCGGCAACCATACACATTACCCTAAACCATACTTAGTCTCTAAGGAAAAACAATAACAGACAAGCATACATATATATTTTCGCCTAACAATGTTCAACTTCTCTGCGTACAACCGGAAACGCATTAATTCCCCCACAGAACAGGGTGCAAGTACTTGGGTAATATTCACTCTTAAACTTGACATCCTTAAATATTATGCCATGGAATTAATACAACTTTTCATGATAGGGGAAAAGGTTGGGGAAGAAAACAAAGAAATTCGTTTTGTGTACATATACAATCATACTCATAACGAAACATGGAAGAAGGGTTCATGACTATTACAGTCCTCGTTTCTGTATCTGGTCTCAGGGTCGAAGTTCATATTTATAACTACCTTCTTCCACTACCCATTCCATGTTCCCGTTACCTTCAGCAAGCACTTCTGCTGGCCGTGGTTCTTTGCCTGGTGGGGTGACCCAAACTTTCATTCCCAAAGATTCTGGGCCATTGTTAGTCCTGCTTGAATTGGTTTGTTGCAATTTTCCATTGACTTTAATCACAGGGCATGGCAGAACTAGGAGACGCCCT
>JAQZBX010037254.1:0-23864 GCA_029593785.1 Cabassous unicinctus | reverse complement strand
CAAGCAACCCATTTAAAAAATGGGCAAGATATTTGAATAGACACTTCTCCAAAGAAGAAATACAAATGGCTAAAAAGCTCATGAAAAGATGCTCAATATCACTAGCTATTATGGGAATGGAAATGAAATCTACCATGAGATATCATCTTACACACTTTAGACTGGCGGCTGTTAAAAAAAAACTGAGGACTACAAGTGTTGGAGAGGATGTGGAGGAAAGGGACCACTTATTCACTGTTGGTGGGAATGTACAATGGTAAAGCCATTGTGGAGGACTGCCACGGGGATGAAAATGAAAACACTTTGAAGCTTAGTATTCTTTTTGAGGGAGAGCCCCATTTATTGTTCTGCTCCAGGATATATACAGTTCAGCCACTTCGGGAGGCGTGGTCAAGGACATGTTGTATGTGTAGGGGCTTAGAAAGTTCTAAACTGCCCAGGAGATAATGGAAAAGCAGCAAGCTCTGATTAAGTAACAGTGTAAAGTAAGAATGCTCTCATTGTTTTTCAGCAGGAACTGATAACAGCAGCTTTTTCTCAAGCAGCAGTATTTTGCTTGTGCAGCAAAACAAAGCAGGTGTTAACTGATTGAAGGATAATTTAAAAAAGCGTTCCCACAGAGGACAGTTTGGTGGTTCCTCGGGAAGATAACTATAGAACTTCCATGTGATCTAGCAATCCCACTTCTGGGTATATACCCAGAAGAATTGAAAGCAGGGACATGAACAGATAGATGCACACCAATGTTCAGAGCGGCATTATTCACTATTGCCAAAAGTTGAAAGCAAAACAAATGTCCATCAACAGATGAATGGATAAGCAAACTGTGGTATATACATACAATGGAATATTACTCAGGTGTAAGAAGGAATGCAGTATTAACACACGGGATAACATAGATGAATTTTCAAGACCTTATGTTGAGTGAAGTAAGCCAGGCACTGAAGGACGAATATTACATGACCTCACTAATATGAATTAAGCAAATTGAGCAGACTTACAGAGCTAGAGTCTGAAAGACAGGTTTATAGGAGACAGACAAGTAGAGGGTGGTGAGCCTCTACCACCCTCTAGGGTCAGATCTATGATAAGGTGGAAGGATGTGGTTGGGCAGAGAATGGGCATGACAGTGGTGCAGTGACATGATCGGATTTGGTGGAACTTATTTTTGAGGGGGAGTACGGTGGGAGTTTGTTTGGACTATCAGTGGGACTGGGGGAGGGTTGTGGAAGAAGCAGATGAACTCTGGGGATTTGTAGGTCTGTGATTCAACCTATAATGTTAGAAATGTTCTTTTGGCAAATATGGCACGGGAGGGTTAATGTTGTAGGGTGTCAGTTATGGTGGCATATAGGCGATAGGCTGCACCTGGGGCAGGCTTTTATGTAATATGTAAGTGTTCATCTTGTCATAGTATGTTTTATCAGTGGGTGGAGACCCCCACAATAAACAAGAAAATATCAAACTCCTATCTTAGGGAGTCCTGCTATATTCTCAATTAGAGAGAAAAGAATCCCTTCTGAACATAGTGCCTAAAAAAAGAAAGCAGACCAATATGTCAAGCCCTCAATATTATTGCAAGTAACTATGAATCTTATTCTTCAAATATTGAAACTTAGTGATTACCATAGACTCTGAGGGAAGGGGAGGGAAGAATAGAATAGATGGAACATAAGACACTTTTAGGGCATTGGTATTGTTCAGCATGATCTTGCAATAATGTAAATAGGCCACTTCAAATTTTGTCAAAACATATAAAAGTGTAAAATCCAAAATGTATATCACAATGTAAACCATTGACCATCGTTAGTAGCAATGCTTCAATATTTGTACACCAATTGTAACAAATGTACCATTTACATGTAAAATATTATTAATATGGGAGAGGGGAAAAGGGGGTATATGGGAATCACCTGTATTCTCTATTTGGCTTTTCTGTATCCTACAGCTCCTTTGAAGATAAAGTGAAAAAATAAGACACCGGGGTAATATATGGAAAAAAAGTGTCACTGTACATACAAGACAACAGAGCATATAGTGATGAAAGACACAATGTCTAAATTTTTTATTAATTCAAATTGTTTTATTTTTTTTGTATTTTATTGGTTATTTTAAAATTTATTATATCATTTTATTATTAATTTTATTTGGTTATTTTGTTGGCTTCATTTTTGATGATGTTTTGGATCAAAAGGGTCAAAGCAGTGGCGGGGAAGGATCACTGGTGTGGGGTGTCAGTGATGTTGGAACACATGGGAAGGGGTTGTTTGGGGCATGCCTCTAAGACATATAAATATGTTCAAAAGTTCATGAAACATTGTCTCAGTGGGTAGATGTCCACACAATAACTGAAAGAATATTGAATTCCCATCCTGGGGAGTTCTGTTACATTCTCTAATAGGACATCAAGACTCCACCAAGTGTAAGGGCAAGGTCTAGTGAAGGAAGACAGACCATTATTTCAGGCCTTGACATTGATGATTGTACTTATGAACTTTTCTTGTGAAATTGAAACTTAATCTAGTATTATATACTGCCTAAGAGTTATCTCCTAAAGTCTCCTTGTTGCTCAAATGTGGCTTTTTGCTCACATTCTGCAAGGAAAAGTGACATTCAACACATTTGGTTAACTCGGGTAGTAAGACTAGCTTCCACTGAAATAGTAATGTGAGAGAGTTCCTGAAAAAATTTACACTGAAACTATTTGAGGACTAACTTAATGTCCATTTATATGCCTCCTTTTCCTTCTCATAAGCTGTTTCTCTTCATAAGTGCCCAAAACTGACTAAGTCTAAATTAATTTCTTTGGTTCAACTTAATTTTCTTTTTTAAAAGCCATTTCCCAGCATCCTGTCCTGTGAGAGAGTGATAGAGGAGAAAAGAAAAAGCTGGGATTGAGGAAAGAGAGTGATGATCCCGTGTGGGCCATGTTTTGCAGACCTCCACCCACCCATCCCATTTCTGTGTTTTGGGAGGTCTTCTCAGATGCTGTCAACAATTTTCCTGCTAAAATGGCAGAGAAGAGATCAAATAGTTCATGGTTAGTCCTCTCACCCTTATAACTGGGTTTCTCTCTATGAGGTTACTGACATAGTAGAAAATTCTTTATGTCACTTCAGGAAAGAAAGTAATAATAATTGCTCTAGATTCATAGGACTGTTGTTAGGATTAAATTAGTGTGTGTACACACACACACACACACACACATATATATATATATGTATACACACAGACACACACACATAAGCTTTAGAACACTATCAGTCATTATTATCAAAATAATTATGTTTATTATAAGATATAATGAAAACATGGAAACATGTAACATAGTTTTAATTGGGTACTGCTTGGAGTCATGTAAATGATGATTCCACACTATGATATGATTATTTTTATCACAATGCTATGGTTTAAAATTTAGAAAATATTAATTAGCAGGTACTTTTTTCTTTATTTCAAGTAAATACATAGAAATATTTTTCAATTTTTGAATGTGTATGTATGTATATATGTTTGTATATATTTATATAAATATATAGATTCATACATATAAGTCTTAAATCAGCAAAATTATTTCTTGATCTAGATGATTTGAATCAGAGGTTAGGGGGATTAGAACACTCTGGCCAATGAGCCAAATCTGTCCCATTACCTGTTTTGCAAATAATGTTTTATTGGGACATATCATTGTTATTTTTTTACTAATTGACTATGATTGATTTAGTCATAGAATGACAGAGTTGACTAAATGGAATCGAGACTTCATGGCATGCAGAGTCTAAAATAAAATATTCACTATCTGACCTTCACAGAAAAAGTTTGTCAGCCCCTGCTCTAGACCTCTGGTTTACTGTGTACTGCTACTAAGTAGTGGCCTGTGAAATCAATCTCATAAAACAACAGAATAGAGTAGATTATAAAAGGTAAAATGAAAGAAGAGGAGATTTGAAGAAAGATGAGGAGAGAAGACAAGGGGAAGGAAGAGGAGAGGAGGAGAGAATAAGAGGGAGAAGATTTGAGGGAAAAGGAGAGGAGAGAGGAGAGACGAGAAGAGATTTATTAAATCTTTTGACATACTTCAATTATAATGCCATCAATAAGTCTTGTATGGCTAAATAATGGAATTTCTACCTATTGCTCTTTTAAAGTCTATATCTCTAAATCCTACAAGTGAAAGTCTGATTTACCTTTTTTCTCTTGAATTTTAATCCCCTTGGTTTTTTACCTTTTAAGATTGATGATTTTATAATTGTATTGAGTTTAATAAACTTCTAAAATATGTTCTCATTAAAAATGATAGCTTCATGAATTTTTGCAATTCAAGAACATTTATGTAACTGGCACCCAGATTAAGAAATGTACTAGAACCCAAGAGGTTTCTCTAGTCAATACCACATCAAAAGATAACCATTTTCCTGACTTTCATCAGAACATATTATTTTCACATTTGCATAATTCATATGAATGAAAGTATATGTGTTACATCTTTTTGTCTTTCCTTCTATCACAGAATGTTATGTTGGTGCTATTCATCTCTTTTGTTTACCATAATTGTATTTAATTTCTGCCAATTCCTGTATTCTATTTCATTTTGTGAACATGCCACAATGCATTTGTCAGTGTTAGGTTTGGTGATATTTTGGGTAGTATTATGTTTTTTGTTGTTGTTGTTGCTAAATATAATGCAGACATTAATGAGTATGTATCTACATTTGTGTGGAGGAATTGCTGGGCTATAAACTGAGAATATATTCAGTCTTTGTTGGAACTGACCCAAATTTCCAAGGTGCTTGCTTGGCAAGGTACATATTTCTTGTTGCTCTATATCTTAACCAACAGTTGATGTTATAGGTTATATAAACATTAGCTGTTCCTGTAAGTGGTGACAATGTCTCATAATAGATTTGTTTACATTTTTCTGAGCTTGGATATGTAGAGCACACTTTTCTATGCTCATTAGCCTCATGTACATCCTCTTTTGTGAATTATATTTTCAAGATTTTGGATAATTTTTATTTTCTTCACCTATCATTTTCTCAGTTTTTGGTAGGAGATTTCTTACATATTTCCACATTCTGGATTACCACTTTTCACCTTACTGATGTCTTATGAAGAAAAAGAATTCTTAATTTTGATATAGACCCATTTAGTAATTTTTATTTTAAGGTTAAAGTTTAATCTGGCTTGTTTATAAAATTCTTATCATTCTAAATCACAAATTACATTTTATATATTTTTTCTAAAATCTCTATTTTTAGTTAATTCATTTATTTATTTTTACCTACAACTTTTATATCTTCCATTTATTTGGAATTGATGTTGCTTTATTGCATGAGATTGGAATCCTGAGTTATTTTTATTATGGGTAACCACTTCACAAATTAGCATTCATTAAAAAGGTCATCATTTGACCTACTGCACCACATTGTCTGCTTTTTCATAAATCATATGGTTGCATAATTGTAGGTATGCTTCTGAACTCCTTAACCAGTTATACTGATTAATTCATCTATCCTTGTGTCATTAACATACTGTGTAAGAAATAGATCCCAAAATAGCTCTTCATACTTGGTGATTTAAGTCCTCCCAGGAGATTCTTCTAATTCGGGTTGGTTTTCACCCTTTTTGACACATTGCTTATGAACTTAGAATTTGTTTGTGAATAACTCACATTAATAAACCCTACAATCTTTAGAGGAATTATTTTTAATTTAATATATGGAATAATTTAGAGTTAATGCAATTTTAACAATTATATTCTATATGATATATACCACTATTTATTAAGGTTTCTTAAACTTCTTATATATATATATATCTTATATATTGTATCAACAGTACACCATAGAGAGACTTAATATGTGGTTTAAAGCCTATAGTTTTTCAATAGAATTTTATGATTTAAACTTCCATAAATGATTAAAACAATATAATGAAGACATGAACTCAAATGACTTCATGTTAAGTTCAGCTGTCTTGTTTTTCATGATATAGCAGTTTTCAAGTGTGTGACTTTTTTTCAGGGACTTGATAAACAGAAGTAAAATAAAGATATTTTACATATATAATAATTTTATGACTGCTATGAAAATAATTTACTTTATACTTATCATCTGAATATTCTGGCACTAAAGAACACATATTCTAACACGTCTATTGATAATCTGCTATTCCTCAAAAGATTTCTAACTCTTCTTAAATTCATTTCCTTGACTATTCCTAACTACTGTGAGAATATATTTGGGCATAACAATTCTTAAAGCAAACAAGTAGAAGATTAGGGAATTTAACAGAATTTTTAAAACCAAAAACTCTTTCATGTATATTTTGAATCCTATTCATTGTTTTGTTTTCTGAAAACCATGAATAAATGGGTCCATGATTAATAGAGTTTAATCTATGTACTGGTCTCCCCAACCCCTAATACATGTAATGTTGTTATATGGAAGAATATGACATTGTCCCATCATCAACTGATGACATAAATCATGGGTCATATAGTTAAAAGTATATGTACTGCTTTGTCTCAGTGGAGTTCCTCACAGGGCTGAGGAGCTCCAGACTAGGAGGCCCATTTCCTGGCCTCTGGCCTGCTTTATGCTGTTGATTTTCTCATCATGCTTCAATGGTGGGACAATGCCATGTTTTCCCATGTAACAACACTGCATGTATTAGTGTAGATTGTGTGCTTTTAACTCAGCTGCTAGTTTCAAAATCAGTCCCACCACTTGAGTATTGTAACTGTGGGAAAGCTATTTATGCTCTCAGTTTCTTCATCTGTGAAATGTGGATTACTGGGAATATTTACCTCGGAAATTTATTTTGAAAATCAAATGAGAGAAATCAATGTTTGGAATGATGCCATTTTTTTCTCAAGGAATATTTTCTATTATTGTTAGAGATTCATTATCATCTTTAAAAAATGAGTATGACAATATCCAATTATTGTTCTTGCTTATCTATCACCTTCCAGGCCTTTATTGATTCAATCCATATCAGAGAAGATGAAATATGGGTGTAACAAACCAAGCAACAGTGAAGGGGCTCATTTTTCTTTGATTTCCTGGTGCTCTCCAACTGCAGCTCACATTATTTGTGATGTTCTTATTGTGTACCTGCTACCCCTCAAAAAGAATGTCCTCATTATTTACAATGTTCTAATGGATTCCATATTAAAGACACCAACATATATTTTCTTAGGAAATTTGTCCTTAGAAATCTGGTTCACCATGGCTATAGTGCCTAAACTGTTGGCTATATGCCTTCACAGGTAGTCACCATCTCTCTTTTAGGTTGTATAACCCAGTACTACTTATTTTTCTCCATGGGGTCTACTGAGTACACATTGAGAAACAAGGATGTGTAGGAAAGTTCTAACATGAAAGGGACTGCTTGTAGCTTGAAACACATAGAGGTTTTCAGAGAGCCATTAAATGGAGCAATGTAGAGTTGGTTTCCAAACTACACTTGAAAATAGTCAGTATTGAAAATTATTATATTATGAAATTGATAACCATATAATATGCATATCTCACTGAACCTTAGTTTTCAGTTTGAATTATTTTCAAATAGCTATTCTATACTTATTTTGTTTAATGATGCCATAGTGATAAAAAGAGAAATATCACAAATTCCCTTTCCAGAAGGCTTTCAAAATCAGAAAATAATCTAGTTTACTATCATTTAATGTGTCAGATGAATATTTGCATAATAAATGCATTAGCATCATCCATGATCCATAAAAAGAAATATTTTCTGATAAAGGGAGCTGTGCTCTTCAATCTGGCAGATGGGCTAATAAAAACTCTTTGGAACTCAAAAATGTACTCACTATATAAGCAATAATTAGAAATTATTTAGCTGTGCACTAATCCTTGGCCTTGTCTATTTCATTATGCCCATATCCATATGTATATAAGAATAGACAAAAATATCAGATTACCAGGTTTTTCTTATAATAAAAAAACATGAATAAATGGGTCCATGATTAATAAGTGGAGGGAAATAAAGAAAAACTAAGAACAAATGAGTACAAGATGGGAAATCTAACATGGTAAAACCACTATAAACCCTTAGATTTCCATGCAGCCAATTGATTCAGCAGATATTATTTGAATTTACAGTATAAAAAGGTAATTAATTGCCATTATTATGTGTCTTCCTCCTATGTGAATAGAAAAGCTTTACAATTTTCAGTGCATTTTAGTAGAGTTTAGGAGCTAAAGGGAAAGTAAGGGTGCTGGAAGAAAGATTGCCAATCCATCTTTTTAAAATGAATGTCCTTCATTGAATTGGCCCCAAACCCTCCCTATTCAAAATGTCATCTGTGGACCAGCAAAATTAGGGCCATCTAGGAGCCTTTGAGAAACACACAATCTCAAGCCACAGCTTCGATCTCATGAGTGATAATCTGTCTTTTTAACCAGATCCCCATGTAATTGCTATAGTCATCAGATTTTAAGAAGCACTATTTTAAGCTACCAAGATTTCAAACAATCAATTTTTGTTTGTCAGTTTGTTTGTGGCACCGGGGGCCAAGGATTGAATCCAGCACCTCACATGTGGGAAGCCGCTCTCGACCACTGAGCCACTCGGCTTCTCTGACTTGTTTTTTATTTTTTATTTTAATTTTTGAATATACTATTCGATATATTATCTATATTTTTAATATTTTTAAATTTTTTAAACTGCAATAGATTACATAAATGTTACATAAAAAATATAAGGGATTCCCATTTGCCCCACTCCCTCCTCCTCCCATACTTTCCCTCATTAACAACATCCTTCATTAGTGTGGTACATTTGTTAAAACTGATGAACACATTTTGGAGCATTGCCACTAAGTGTCACACAAACTTTGTAAGTTATGACAAAATAAATAATGGCCTGTATCTTTTTCATTTGTTTTGTTTGTTGTTCATTTTTGTTTTTCAGGAGGCACTGGGAATTGAACACAGAACCCCCTATGTGGGAGGCAGGAGCTCAACTGATTGAACCACATCCACTCCCTAAACATTCAATTTTAATGAAATTTTAATTAAAAAGAAACCAAGAGCCTGTGGCATATGCAAATGTTTGAAAATTTTCTCATATTAAATTTTAGCCTATGACAATAGGTATATATTAAAATTATGGTAAATATTTTTTGATTGCCTACTAAGTTTTCATTTTAAAAGAGGTACAAATTCATGAGTACTGTTTCAACATTACCTCTACTTATAAATATGAAATTTATACCATACATCTTTCTTAAACTTTCTATTTCCATCAGAATATCAAACTAACAAAATATATACAAAATATATACAAACTAACAAAATAACAGTGAAATATTCTGAATCAGAGAACAGCAAATTCTGCATGTATTTCGAACTGAAGGGAGATTTCCTTAATTTGTTAATGGTAATCTTTCCAACATGTGAATCCTTGGGATAATATATGTTAATATATTCATATTGAATTCACTTTTCTCTTTACCACGTTTACCTCTCTAAAATGCTATATTTCCTGCTTTTATTAAAGTAAAACAAGACCTGTGGGTGGGCAACCTACATCAAACTCAGAGGTTAAGGATCACAAAATCAATTCCACTTTGAAAACTTACAAAAGAAGTTTGATTGTCTCATTCATTCATTTCATCCTGATATTTTATTTTTGTGAATTCTTAGAACTTTTAAAAATGCAGTAAATGCAATATGGTAGTTTCACTGGAAATAGGCAATTTGTCAATACAACTAGTTATCACATTTTCTTTAGGATGTAAGCATTAAAGCTGATGATTCTGAATTTTGGAATGAATAAAAAAATAAAATAAAATCACATGTTAATAAAATAATAGTACAAAACAAAATGGAAACTTCAGGAGAAGAAGAGTCAAAGCAAGAGAAAAAGTATATATTTTATTTTATTTTGGTTATAAAAGGAGATATTATTTGAAGACAATTCTGAAAGCTAAAGACAAGCAATACTACCAAGAGAAGAAAATATTTTTTTACTGACTGTTTCTTAAATCTTGACAATACTTTTGGATGTGCAATTTTACCAGTTGGGTTGAATATGCATGTATATATTTACTTTTTAAAATTTACTTTTTATAAGTATTTAAGTAAATTCCCATGTTAATAATTTATTTTTAGCAATATGATTTGTTTGGCTGTTTGTTATTCTGTGTTATAAATTTGCTAAAATAACAGTTATTTATATTTTGAATATTAAGTTTGTATTCATGTATGCTCCTTTAAAATGCTGCTGTACTGAATTTCCATGCAAAATATCTGTTGGTTTCAATGATTAGTTTCTTGTGAATACAAGATTTAACTGTGGAAGTTAGCATGTATAAAATTAAACTAGCTTTATTTTACCACCAAATAAAACTTAATAATAAAAGCATCTTATGTAATGGGCTCATACCCATTTGAGTTGGGAAAATCACCTTAGAATCCTCCTTGTTATCTTACTCCATCAATGTTCATAGCTAATCAATCACTAATCCTTGCTTATTTTTGCTACCAAATTCTTTTGGATTACATCATCATGGTTCCATCTCCAAGACCCATACCGGAATCTGAGCTATGCTTATCTGCATTTTGGATGCCACAGTAATCTCCTTATGGGTCTGTCCACTTCTCCTTACATCATCTTGCAAACCAAATTCCATGGTCCAACCAGAGGAAACCTGTTCTAACATTAAACATATTTTGTTTCCTTCCTTCTTAAAACTGATCAACACCTTTGCATTGTTTAACAATATAAACTGAACTGCTGATCCTGACCTAGGGACTCTGCATTACTTCTCTTATTTCCATGCTCCCTACCATTGTCAGCATTAAACCCAAACTATTTGTCTTATCAACATATACTTGCCATGCTCCTTCCTAAGAAAGTCTTTGGATATGCTGCTCATTCCACTAGATATATACCCCCAACACTAAAAATCTGGTTGTGTACTTGTCCTGCAGGACCTCCCCTCATGCATATCTTCTTAAGGAAGTTTCCTTGGCCTCATTGAAAAATTCAAAGCTCTGTGATTCACATTCTTCCAATCCCCAGGTACATTTCACTCAAACTTTGTTCAACACAATTTCATATATCCTATATGATTATAATACCATGTGATTTAATTCATATAATTTCATTTTGTGCTAAAATTGAACCCTGTCACATGTTTCAAATTCAACACCATATAAAGGTAAATATTCAGAAATAAATGGGGTGTATGTATAAATATATATATTTCAAATTATATATGATATGAGGATAAAGTGAGAATTTGTTTTTTGTTAAATATTTTGAATTTTATTTCTTTTAAAAGTACCCTCAGTATTGGACACTCTGAATATTTCTAGTTCCTGAAACTTCAAGCAGGACTGTGACAAATAAATTTGTATAAATATTTAAATATGAATATGTATGAATGTGTGTTTGTACATATGTGTGTGTGTCCATACAATTAATTTCAGATGTTTAATTTTTAGTACAAGAAAAAATGCATTAATTAATTTAATACATATTGAAAAATTGTCCTCAATAAGAACTAAAATTTGTACCTCCAGCAGCCATGTTTAATGTCCAACAGCCATGAAAGAATGGCATTTACTCTGCAGTTTATTAACAGATACAATTTTCAAAATTTTGGATTTTGCCTATCTGATAGGTGAGAAATGCTTGGATGTTTTTAATTAATATTTTCATTAAAAATAAATATGGTATTTAACCTATGTATTTAAGAGTCAGGATTATTTATAATTGATATATGTAAAAATACATATGTTTTATATTCACATGCTTTTTTCATTTTCTGTTTTGTTATTGTACCTTTTCTTCTTGATATTAATATTTTTATAAGAACCATTATCTGTTGGTTAATCTGAGTTTCAAATATTTTGCCCAATTGCCAGTTTTTAATTCTTTATGTTTTCTTGAAAAATTAATTTAAATTTGTTGTATAATTTTTCATTTATTTTTGTCTCTTATATTTTAAACCTGAGTCAGAAAAATCCCCTTAGGTAGTGTCTCAAAGTTTTCAATATGTTTTCCTCCAGAAGTTATATTTTAATTGAGAATCATATGACATATATCACCTAGTTAGGGTGAATTGATATCATTAAGACAATAAGGCTTTTTTTTCCCCAAGAAGAGGACCTACAATTTCTCTATAATATTCTTTTGTACTTCAAGATTAGCTTACCATTTTAGACTTTTAGCATAAATGTATTCCTGACAACTTCATGGTTTCTTATTATTTTATAAATGAATCTTTTCTTGTATTATTTCTTCTAAATGTTTGTCCTCTTAAATGTGCTGTTTATTTCAACATATTAATATCCCACTCACTACCTTTGCAAATCTTCTCTTTGCTTTGATTAAGATTTCTGGTGATTCAATATGTTCCCAGGCTGATAATCAGAGTATCTGAGACATTTCCATTTCTGACATAAGAAAAGGAGTTTTCAACCTATTCTGTAAGGCTCTCTATTACTTTCCCTCTGTCCTGTAGCTCTGAAAAGTTCTCTCCATTTTGTTTTTGGAATGTCATTATTTTGGCTTCTTTTTGCAGAATATTTTTTGTCATATAGAAATTAAATTTAGCAAGGTTTATTCCTTCCAACATTTTGGACATATATTTTCATAGTCTTGATATTATGGTGTTTCTTATGGATTTATTTAAAGAGTTGAAAAATATTTGTCCTTAGTTTGTGTTCAGTTTATTCTAATACACTAAACTGTAGTTTTGAAATAGATTGTCTCAGGAAAATTTTGTGAATGGAGGAAATTTTTCACCAGAAAATTTGCAATAATGTACATAATGCAATCTCCTGAACATCTGTAAACTTTTGTTGTTCAAATTGATATGTTGACTGTAACCTCTGTATGGAAAAGCAAAATTTGTAAACATCTAAACATTTTTTTGAAAATTAAAAACAAGTTGGAAGGCAAACAAGACCTGATGTCAAGAATTATTATTAAGCTACCAAAAACCAGGCTATGCAATATTGAAATAAAAGATACTTTCAAGAAAATTAAGAGAGAAAGCACACTTGAAAAAAAGATTTGCAAAACATAAATCTAAAAAAGAAGTTGTGTCTAGAATTATAAAGAATATTTAACACTCAAAAAGAAAAAAGAAAACAACCTCATAAAATGGGCAGACATATTTGAAAATATTTGCAAAATATGTAAAATTCCCAAGGGAATATGGTAGGCTTAAATTTGACTGTATCCATAATTACATTAAATATACCAACAACTAAAGATCAAGAATATCTGTCTGGAAATATTAATTATTTTTTTATTAGAGAAGTTGTGAGGTCACAAAACAATCATGCATAATATGCAGAATTCTTATAAATCATCCCTTCACCAACACCTTACATTGTTGTGGAACATTTGTTACAGATTATGAAAGAATATGATCAGACTATTACCACAAACTATGGTCCATAGCATACAATTGGTATATTTTTCCATACACCCCCTATTATTAACATTATGTATTATTGTCCATTAGTTATAGTTCATGAAAGAACATACTCATATTTGAACTGGTAACCAAAGTCCATCTTCCACCACATGGTTCACTGTGTTATACAGTACCATGCCTTGTACATGCAATCCAAAGTGTACACTCAGTGGCTCTCATCAATGGTGAATAAGTGTTCTTATCTCTCCACATCCTCTCTAACATCTACAGTTTTCTGACATTTTAGTAGGAACCAGTCTAATAGGTGTGAAATGATATCTCATTGTAGTTTTGATTTGCATTTCCCTAATTGCTAGTGATATTGTACATTATTTCATTGTTTCTTCACCATTTGTACTTATTCTTTAGAGAGTTGTCTTCTCAAGTCTTTTGCCCATTTTTCAATCAGTTAGTTTGTGTTTTTATTATTGATTTATATGATCTCTTTATATATTATGCATATTAAACCCTTATCGGATATATTATTGCCAAATATTTTCTTCCATTGAATTGGCTGTACTTTCACATTTTGATAATGTCCATTGTTGTGCAAAAATGTTTAATTTTGAGGAGGTCTCATTTATCTATTTTTTTCTTTTGTTGCTCGACCTTTGGGTTTAAGGTTTAAGACTAATTAAACTTTACAGGGAAGTGGGTATGACTGAATCGATAGCGCTCCCGTTTACCAAATGGGAGGCCCTGGGTTTGCTTCCTGGTGCCTCCTTGTGAGGGCAGGCCGGCCTGCACGGCGGTGCAGTGGGCTGATGCAGCAAGACCTCACAGCAAGGGGGAGATAAGCAGACACAGAAAAAACACACAGCAAATGGACACAGCAAACACAAGCAGCAAGGAGGGATAAATAAATAAATAAATCTTAAAAAAAAAAACAACTTTACATATAAAGCATGCAGAAACACACAAGTGGACTACATTGATAGAAGAAGAAATCAACGAACTCAACAGACCAATCAAAATAACAATATTGAATTAGTCATCAAAAACCTACCAATTAAGAAGAACCCAGGAGAAGATGGCTTCATAGGTGAATTCTACTAATCATTCTCAAAAGAACTCACATGACTCCTGCTTAAACTCTTCCAACAAACAGACGTTTAGGGAACATTGCCAAACTCATTCTATGATACCAACTTTCCCCAAATAACAAAACCACATAAATATACCACAGGAAAGGAAAACTGCAGACAAATCTCTCTAAAGAACCAGGGTGTTAAAATCCTCAGCAAAATAATTGCTAATCGTATTCAACAACACATCCAATGAATTATACTCCATGACTAAATGGGTTTCATCCCTGGTATGTAAGGATGGTTCACCATAAGAAAATCAATATATAACACTACAGTAACACATTGAAAGAAAAAATAAATCATATGATCATCTCTATTGATACAGAATAAGCATTTGACAAAATACAGCATCCTTTCTTGATAAAAACACTTCAAAAGATAGGACTAGAAGGAATCTTCCTCAGCATGATAAAGATATGTATGAAAACCTCAAAGCTATCATCATATTAAATGGTGAAATGCTAAAGGTTTTCCCTCTATTATCTAGAACAAGACAAGGATGCCACTGTCACTGCTCTTATTTAACATTATGTTTGAAGTATTTGCTTGAACATTTAGGCAAGAAAAAGATATAAATGCATCCAAATTGGAAAGGAAGAAATAAAATTTCATTATTTGCAGATGACATAATCCTATACATAGAAAATGCTGAGTAATATACAGCAAACTTTCTAGAACTGATAAACAAGTTCAATTAAATGGCAGGATATAAGATCAACATACAAAAATCAGTAACATTTCTGTATACCAATAATGAGCAAAAATTTCCATTTACTATAGCAATGAAAATAATCAAATTCATAGGAATAAACTTAACAAAAGGACTAAAGGATTGTACACAGAAACCTACACAAAATTGTGAAAGAAGTTCAAAGAAGACCTAAATAAATGGCAGAATATTCCTTGTTAATGGATTGGAAGAGTAAACATCATTAAGATGTCTGTCCACCCAAATTGATTCACAGATTTAATGCAATTTACAACAACATTTTATTGTGGAATTGTAAAAGCTAGCTATGAAATTTATTTGAAAGGGCAAAGGGCCCTGAATAGGCAAAAACATATTGAAAAAGAAAAGCAAAATTGGAGGAATCACACTCTCTGACTCTAAAGCATACTACAAATTTACAGTGATCAAAACTACATAGTATTGCCAAAAGTTTAGACATACTGACTAATGGAACAGAATTAAGATTTCTGATATACATTCTTGCATATAATTTCAACTGTTATTCAACAAATACACCAAGGCCAATCACGTAGGAAAGAATGGCCTCTTCAATAAATGTTGCTAGGGAACTAGATATCCATATTCAAAAGAATGAGAGAGGATCACCATCTCCTGTCCTATACAAAAATTAACTCAAGATGGTCCAAAGCCTAAATATTAAAGGCAAGACCATAAAACTCTTAGAAGATAATGTAGGGAAGCATCTATAAGATCTTGTAAAAGGAATTGGTTTCATAAACTTTTCACATTAAGCACAAGCAATGAAAGATAAAATAGATAGATGGGACCTCCTCAAAATTAAAATCTTTTGCACTTCAAAGGAGTTGGTCAAGAATGTGAAAAGGCAGCTACTCAATGGGAGAAAACACTTGGTAACCATCTATCTGATGAGGACCTAATATTCAGCATATATAAATAAATCCTAAATCTCAAAAAGAAAAAGAAAAACAACTCATTTTTAAAACGGGCAAGAAATTTGAATAGATAGTTTTCCAAAATAAGAAATACAAATGGCTAAAAATGTCATGAAAGATGCTCAACATCACTATTAGGGAAATGCAAATCAAAACAACAGGGAGATATCATCTTACACATCTTTGACTGGTAACTATTTAAAAAAAGAGGACTACAAGTGTTAGAGAGGATATGGAGCAAAGGAACACTCATCCACCACTGGTGGAAATGTAGACTGATGCAACCATTGTGGAGGACACTTCAGTAATCCTCAGGAAGCTAACTATAGAACTGCCATATGGTCTAGCAATCCAACTTCTGGGTATATACCCAGAAGAACTGAAAGCAGGGACACAAACAGATATATATGCACACAGTGCTCATAGTGGCATTATTCATTAATGCCAAAAGTTGGAAGCAAACCAAGTGCCCATCAACAGATGAATGGATAAAAAAATTGTGGCATATACATACAATAGAATATTACTCAGCTGTAAGAAGGAATGCAGTTATTAACACATGGACAACAAGGATTAATCTTGCAGACCTAATATTGAGTGAATGACAAATATTACCTGACTTCACTGATGTGACTTAAGCAAATTCAGACTCACAGAGTCTAGAGTCTGGAAGATAGATTAGCAGGAGACAGAAAGGGAATAAGGACAAAATCTATAAGGTGAAATATTGGGCAATAGATAGGGGTGATAGTGGTGAAGTGATGAGATTTGGTTATAGGGTGCAGGAATATAAGGGGAGTAGGGTGTGGGCTTGGGTTGGACTATTGATGGAACTGGGGGGAGGGTTTGAGGGAAAAAAGTGTTGGAGGAAGGAACAGTGAACTCTGGTGATATGCAGGTCTGTGGTTAAAACTACAATGGTGGGAATGTTATTTTGGCAAATATGGCAGGGGAGGATAACTGTCAGGGCATGAGGGGTCTGTTAAATTAAGGATAAGGTGCACGAGGGCATGCCTCTATAGAATATGAAAGTGTGCATCTTGTTATAGTTTCTTATCTCAGTGGGTGGAGACACACACAATAAACAAGAAAAGGACATCTTGGTGCCTCCTGCTAAGTTGTCAATTAGAGGGACAAGACTCTCTTGAGAACATAGGCAGTGCCTAATAAAAGAAAACAGACAATGATATCTAGCCCTCAATATTACTGCATGTAACTATGAACCTTATTCATCAAATTTTGAAACTTAGTGGTTACCATAGATACTGACAGGAGGGGGAAAGAAAAATAGAAGAGATCTAATATAAGGCATTTTTAGGGCACTGGAATTGTTCTGGATGATCTTTCAATGATGGATATAGATCTTTTTAAATTTTGTCAAATGTATGTAAGTGTATGCACAAAATGTAAATCATAATATACACAAGTGACCATGGTTAGGAGCAATGCTTCAATATTTGTACATCAATTGTAACAAATGAACCATGCACATGTAAAATGTTATTAATAGGGGACAGTGGGAGAGGTTTGATTATATGAGAATCCCCTATATTTTCTTTCATTTTTTCCTGTTAAATAAACAACTTTATTTATTTTTTATTGAGTAAGAGCAGAGAAACTGATTTTACACAGTATATGGATTTCCTTTGCTATAAAATTGCCATCATATTTTTTTGAAAAATAACTAATTTGCATAAGCTAAAAGGTGAACCAAAGAATATAACTTTTTGGAGGGCTAACATTTTTTATTTATGCAACAAAGGGAAGGTGGCAAGCTAAATTATCATTTATATATGCCCCCAATCAAATGCTTTGTGTTTTTTTAGTTATTTTTAAAATTATTTTTATAATTTAAAGGATACTTAGATTACACAAATGCTACAAAAAATATAGGAATTCCCAAGTGCTCCACTCCCCACATATCCCACCACCTCCCACATAAACATCCTTTATTAGTGTGGCACATTCATTGCAAATGACAAATGCATCCTGGGGTTTTGCCATTAAACAAAGACCATAGCTCACCTTGTAGTATACACTCTCTCCCACACAGTTTTGCAAGTTATGTGATGATATAAAATGGCCTATATCTGTCATTGCAATGTCACTCAGGACGATTCCCAAGTCCCGAAATAGTACCCGTATTACAACATTTTTTCCTTCTCTCTTCCCTCAGAGCCTACAGTGGCCACTGGCTCCACATCAATGTTGTAATTTCTTCCATTGCTAGAATCGCAATATGTCTATAGTAGAATACGAGTAAGACCACTCTACTCCATAGTTCTTTCCCCAATTCTGAGGATTCTGGGATGGTGATGTCCATTCCACCTACAATTGAGAAGGGGCTTATATCCCATGGGGAAGATGAATGGGATTACCTTGCCTGCAGCTGTAGACATTCTCTGCTCCCTGGGACGGTCACTGCCATCATCATCTCCCCGTCAGTTGTCCTGGGTGAATCCAATGAGCTGTAGACTAGGTGATGCAACTCCACTGAGGTTCCAGGCCCAGCTGGCACAGGGACAGCCCAAAGACTTGAGTCTCTGGATGTACCACCTACAAACTCCAGTACCAATTACAGGCTTAAATAGAAGGGACAGATGAGCCATGTGTAGGGAAGACATAATTGATTCCAACACAGTCACTCTCTGGCACACAAACTCCAAAGTAGGTCTCACTGACAAAGCACCAAACTCCAGAGCTATCCACCCTGACCATAGGACCTGGGTGTCTCCAGAGCCCTCAGGAGCCCCACTATATGGTGTAGTATCCACTTTGGCAGTCTATGAGATCCAGCTGAGATGTACATAAGTGTTACCTCTGGGATGACCTCCCGACTCACTTTGAAGTCTCTTAGCCATATAAACTCATTTGTCTTTACTTTTTCCACCTTTTATTTGAGGTATTTTTCCCCATGCATTGTTAGTTGGTGGCTGGTAGCAATCCTTCAGTACCAGGGAGGCTCATACCCAGAAGTCATGTCCCACGCTGGGGGGAAGGTAAATCATTTATATGCTGAGTTGGCTTAGAGAGAGGCAACATTTGAGCAACAAGGAAGCTCTCAGGAGACAACCCTTAGGCACCCCGTAACAATAGGCTAAGTTTCAGTTTCAAGAGCAAAAGCTCACAAGTAAAGTTGTCACAATCAAGGGCCCATCATTGGGTCATCCTCCTTTGTCAGTCACTGCCCATGCATTTGTGGGTTTGTTGCTACTCCAGTAGAGAGTGTGGTTGAGCTCTCCAGAATAGGAATTCAGTATTCTCTCAGTTATTGTGTGTCTCCACCCACTGTGACAATGCCCCGTGAATATCTGAACATTTTTATATACCTTATATGAATGCTCAGGTGAAGTTCTTTCCATGCATCCCCCATCACTGACACCCCACACTAACAAATCTCCCCCACCCCAGTTGTAAACCTTCGTCAAAAATGAAGCCATTATGATTGCCAAATAAAATTAATAGGAAAATGAGACAATAATGATAAGTTTAAATATAAGAAATAAAGTACATAAAAATAAAAATACTAAAAATACAAAAAATTTAAAAGATTGGGATATTTAAAAAATGAAAAATATTAAAAGAAATTTTTTTTTGACATTTTGCCTTTCATCACTGCAATGGCTCGTGTCCTGTCTGTACTGTGGCACCTTCCCCACTCATTCCCCAGTGTCTCACTATTTTTCAATTTGTTTTCAAAGAAGCTTTAGATCACAGCAAAGTCACACACAGAATACAGGAGACTCTCATGTACTCAAAATCCTCCCCTTTTCCTCCCCCTGCCCCATATTAATACATTTTTATGTGTGGACGGTATCATTGTTGTAATTGCTATACAAATAGTGAAACATAGCTACTAAACATGTTCAATGGTTTACATTATGGTTTACATTTTGGACTGCACACTTTTATAAATTTTTATATTTACCATGTCATGGGTCCATCATTGTAATATCATGTAGTACACTTCCACTGCCCACTAAATACCCCCTGTTTGATCTATTTTATTCCTCCCTAACCCTCCTCTTGTGGCCAAAAGTGACCCCCTGGATTCAGTCCTTGGATGACAAGGTTCATAGTTACATGCAATGAGACTGAGATCGTGACACATTGGTTTATCCTCTCCTATTATGAATGGCCTGTGCTCTTGAGAAAATCCCACCTAATTGTGAACACATTGGTCCTCCAAAGGATGGGAGTCCAACACCTTCCCACTCATTTTGTGCATCTCCACCCAATGGTACAATACATTAAGACAGAATGATCACTCACCTACTCCCTAGAAGTCTGCTCCATGTAAGCCCTGTCCCAAATTGCCCCCATCCAACACCCTAAACCAGTAACCCTTCCTTTTCATATTGCTGTAAGAGCATTCCCAGCTCTGTACTTTCAACCTCATACCCGCAAGTCCCCAGTGTTCACCTGGTCCATCTCACAACCTTCCCCCAGTTCCCTGGACCTTCCAATCTACCCTTCCCAACTACCCACCTGTCAAATCTGCACCACCCAAACCAATAATATCACTACCCTTTTATCATATCCCTTCAATATGCAACTACACACTTTCACCTGACAATAGACTATGTCCTCATGGGTGTTGACTCACAACGTTTTTCTCCCTTTCTATTTCCCATCTTCCAGACAATAGTTCTCTGAGTCTGCTCAATTTGCTTAATTCATATCAGTTACGTCATGTACTGTTCATCCTTCAATGCCTGGCTTGCTTCACTCAACATAAGATCCTCAAGATTCATCCATGTTATCCTGTGTGGTAGCACTTTATTCCTTCTTATAGCTGAGAAATATTCCATGGTATGTATGTACCACATTTTGTTTATCCATTCATCTATTGATGGGCACCTGGGTTGATTCCAACATTTGGCAATACTGAATAATGCCTCTATGAACATTGGTGTGCATATATCTGTTTGTGTCTTGGCTTTCAATTCCTCTAGGTATATACCCAGCAGTGGAATTGCTGGATCATATGGAAGTTCTATAGTAAGTTTTTTGAGGAACTGCCAAACTGTCTTCCACAATGGCTGGATCATTCTACATAAGGGTTCCCATTCCTCCACATTCTCTCCAACAATTATAGTCTGCTGTTTTTTTAATAGCCGCCATTCTAATGGTTGTAAGATGATATCTCATTGTAGTTTTGATTTGCATTTCCATAATAGCTAGTGATGTTGAGCATCTTTTCAGATGCTTTTTAGCTATCTGTATTTCTCCCTCAGAGAAATGTCTTTTCAGGTCACTTGCCCATTTTTTAAATGGATTGTTTTTCTTCTTATTTTTGAGGTGTCGGATTTCTTTATATATGCAGGATATTAAGCTCATATCATATGTAGTTACCAAATATTTTCTCCCACTGAGTAAGCTGCCTTTTTACTTTCTTGATAACATCCTTTGAAGTGCAAACATTTTTAATTTTGAGGAGATCCCATTGATCTACCTTTTCCTTTGCTGCCCGTGCTTGGTGTGTGAAGTTCATGAAACCATTTCTTATTACAAGGTCCTGTCAATGCCTCTCTACATTATCTTCCAAGGTCTTTAGGGGTTTGGCTCTTATATTTAGATCTTTCATCCATATTGAGTTGATTTTTGCACAAGGTATGAGATGGTGTTCCTCTCTCATTCTTTTGGATATGGATATACAGTTCTCCAAGCAACACTTGTTGAAGAGGCCATTCTCTCCCAACTGAGTGGGCTTGGTGGCCTTGTTGAATATCAGATGACTGTATATGCAAGGATCTATATCAGAACTCTCAATTCATTTCCATTGGTCAGTATGTCTATCCTTGTGTCAATACCATGCAGTTTTGACCATTGTACATTTGTAGAATGTTTTAAAGTCAGGTAGTGTGATACCTCAAATTTCATTTTTCTTTTTCAATATCTCTTTGGTGATTAAGGACCTCCTACCCTTCTAAATACATTTTGTAGTTAGTTTTGCCAATTCAGTAAAAAATGCTGTGTTGACATTTATTGGGATTGCATTAAATCTGTAGAAAATTTGGGTAGGATAGTCTTCTTAATGATGTTTAGTCTTTCTATCCATGAACAGGGAATATTGTTCCATTTACTTAGGTCTTTTTTATTTTATTTAACAGTGTTGTGTAGTTTTCTGCATATAAGTCTATTACATCTTTAGTTAAACTTATTCCTAGGTATTTGATTCTTTTAGTTACTATTGTAAATGGTATTTTTTTCTTGATTTCCTCCTCAGATTGCTTATTATTGTTGTAGAGAAATGTTACTGATTTTTGAGCATTGATCTGCAACTTTACTGAACTCATTTACAAGTACTGGAAGCTTTCTTGTAGATTTCTCAGGGCTTTCTATGTACAGGATCATGTCGTCTGCAAATAGAAAAATTTTTACTTCTTCCTTTCCAATTTGGAAGCATTTTTTATCTTTTTCTTGCCTCGGGGCTCAAGAAAGTATTTCTAAGACAATGATAAATAGGACCAGTGATAGTGGGCATCCTTGTCTTGTTCCTGGTTTTAGAGGAGAAGCTTTTAGGATTTCACCATTGTATATGATGTTAGCTGTGGGGTTTTCATATATGCCCTTTATCATGTTCAGAAAGTTTCCTTTTCTTCCTATTTTTGCACTGTTTTGATCAGGAAAGGGTACTGTATTTTGTCAAATGCTTTTTATGTGTCTATAGAGATGATCATGTGTTTTTTTTCTTTCAATCTGTTTATGTGGTGTATTACATTGATGTTCTTATGTTTAACTATCCTTGCATACCTGGAATGAAACCCACTTAGTCATGGTGTATAATTCATTTTATATGTTGTTGAATGCAATTAGCAAGTATTTTCTTGAGGCTTTTAGCATCTAGGTTCATTAGAGAGTATGGTCTGTAATTTTACTTTCTTGTGGCTTCCTTGTTTGTCTTTGGTATTAGGGTAATATTGTCATCATAGGATGTTAGGCAATGCTTCTTCTATTTTTTTGGAAGAGCTTAACCAGGATTGGTGATAGTTCTTTCCAGAATGTATGGTAGAATTCACCTGTGAAGCCATCTGGTCCTGGCTCATAATAGTTGGGCTGTTTTTAATGACTGAGTCTATCTCTTTACTTGTAATTGGACTGTTGATTAGAGCAATTTCTTCTTTTACCAATGTAGGCTGCTTGTGAGTTTCTAGGAGTTTGTTTCCTCTAAATTATCATTCTTGTTGGCATATAATTTTTCAAATATCCTCTTGTGATACACTTTATTTCTGTGGTGTCAGTGGTGATAGCCCCATCCTCATTTCTTATTTTGTGTATTTGCATTGCTACCTTTTTCTCTTTGGTAGTCTGGTTAAGGATTTGTCAGTTTTGTTGATCTTCTTGAAGAACCAGCTTTTGTTTTTGTTTATTTTTTCTAGTGCTTTCTTATTTTCTATTTCAACTAGTTCTGCCCCAATCTTTGTTATTTCCATCTTTATACTTCCTTTGGGGTTAGTTTATTGTTGTTTTTCTAGTTCCTCCAGGTGTGCACTTTTGTCTTTGATTTTAGCTCTTTCTTCTTTTTTGATATATGCATTTATGGTTATGAATTTCCCTCTCAGTACTGCTTTGGCTGCATTCCATAGGTTTGATATGTTGCGTTGTCATTTTCATTCATTTCAAGGTAGTTACTGATTTCTTTTGACATTTCCTCCTTGACCCACTGTTTG